>SSNS01000176.1:314788-382699 GCA_006937985.1 Aphyosemion australe | reverse complement strand
GGGGGGGGGGGGGGGGGGGGGGGGTTACGGTAACGTGCTTTGATGAACCGGTTTGGGTGGGTCGGGTTGGTACTGACCAGAGATAATACGTGTGTGTCAACTGAGACTATGTTAGAGTTTTTTAGGGGGGTGGGGGGATTCTGTGTACATCTCCCGCGTGTGTGGCTGTTCGTTACCGCCCCTCCCCCACCCCTCGGCGGCAAAAGATGGTATGGTCTGAGGCGCGTCATCCATTGTTTACAAATGAAACAGTTCTGTTAGTTGGACCGGAGCAGACCGGACCGGAGGCCTGGAGGCTTCATTCATACTGGACCAGATGCCGGGTCGGAAAGAGAACTACATTCTGCTGGAGCAGTCCGTCACCGTGGACTCCAAGGACGTGGACGCGTTGGTCTCCAGGATCGGAGAGGTTCTGCAGCTCCACAACAACCCGAGTGGACACCCGAGGACCGGGTCCGCCCAGGAGCTCAGCACCAACGGCTGCTGTATGCGGCTCCGGAACCATCGGGGGAGCAGCCGCTCCAGCCCGTACCAGCTCTCCTCCCACAGTGACCAGGACTGGGACCAGATCCGACCGTGGAACCGGAAGCGGGTCCGCGGGGACTCGGATGACCCACACCGGCTGCTGCAGGACCTGCTTCTATCCGGAAACCTGATCAAGGAGGCGGTCAGGAGGCTGCAGTTCTCCACGGCGGAAAACGTGCCCTGATTCTAACGGGACT
The DNA here is from genome assembly GCA_006937985.1 of Aphyosemion australe. Taxonomy (NCBI): domain Eukaryota; kingdom Metazoa; phylum Chordata; class Actinopteri; order Cyprinodontiformes; family Nothobranchiidae; genus Aphyosemion; species Aphyosemion australe. The sequence goes on along the minus strand of SSNS01000176.1, from coordinate 381,977 downwards.
TTGACCGGGAGCGTTCTCGAATGTTCTGATTCTAAATTAAGCCTGTTTCATCGTGATACACCCGGCTAACGTGCTTGTTTCTGTTGGGATGTGCGTGTTGGGCGTGCGTGAGGTCACAGAGTACAGGTGCGAGCACGCGCACTGACACGTGTGAACATTCTTTATCCGGGTGCCGTGGGGGGAGGGGCCTGAGCGGACTGTTTGTTTACAACCTGGAGCCCACCCACCCCCATCCGCAACCGAACTGAACCTGATCCAGGGGACCAGAACAGCTGTTTATATGTTGTTTGGATCATCCTGATGAGTTTGTTGTTTATTTGTTGTTTGGGTCACGTGACTGCTTCGTAGCGGAGCGTCTGATGTTCTCCTGAGTCTTCAGGCTTTTGTTTATCTAATAAACTTTGCTGTTTTCAATTGGATGCGAAGCTTCTTGTGTTCCTGCTGCGGTTCGGAACCCAAACCGGTCCGTTTACACACCGAACCGCAGCACGCCCCCTGCAGGTAGAACAGGGTCAGGTCTGAACCGCTGATCACCCAGAACCAGATCCAAAACGATGGTTGGGATCGGTTGAATATTTCGGTTCTGTCGCTCAGACATGAGGACAAAGTTGTTCTGATGTGTTCAGTAGACAAAAAGGTTCATTTCAGATCTGCAGCATAACTCTGATCCATCAGAACCATAATAAAAATAAAATCACCAATTAAAACGTCATTTTAGAAGTACAACAAATATTTAAATAACGAAACAGTTTAAAGCATTTTTTAAAAATGGGTTTCATTGTTTATTTTATTTCTAATGTTATTAATTTAGGGCTGCATGGTGGAGCAGTTGGTGGCACGAAGGTTGCAGGTTCAAGTTCCAGAGGACTCCTTTGTTTATTTCTTTTCTCAAGAGGTACATTATGCATTAATGAACATTTCGTACTACACAAATGCACCAGAGATGATTTCCATGTTTTGTCCCCTAGGAGATGATAGCGGCAACAATTAATCAGGTAAAAACATGAAGTGACTGAGAGAAATGAGACAAGAGACAGAGAAAAAAATGCAGTCAGTATTTAAACCTGTGACCTTCTTGCTGAGACACCAGAGCTACCATCTTCTGCCTCCCCATACAGCACCATGTTGTTTTTACGTCAGAAACCAGGAAGTTCTGCTCTGAGCTGCTTCAGACCAACACTCGGTTATCGAACCAGGCCTTTCAGCTGGGTAAACTACTCTGATCACAGCTGAGGAGCAATCAGCAGTCTGAGTTCACAGTTTATTTCTTCATTCAGAGACAGCCCCCCGCAAACACACAATCACGATTCCTCTCAGCAAGCTGCATCAGCCTGAATACTTGGTTCTTACTGAATCAGACTGACACTTCTCCAGAATAAACCTACAGCGTATCAGTTCATTACAGACAGCAGAGGTCAACAGGTCTTAATAGAAATAAAGTCCAGAGGAAACAGATCCTGGCTTCAAGATGATTTCCTGTTTTTATAAAACTAAGATCAGAACGACTGTATGTGTGTTTCACCACAACAGAGGATCTCCTCAGAGCTTTCTGTCTACACTGATTTATTATGTTAATAGATTTGATTAAACCACCCAAAACTAATTAGAACTGTTCTGTTACTAACATAAACTCAGTTTATTAAAGGAAACCTCCAGTCCTGGTTTTAGCACAAACCCAACCAAACACCTACCAGGGGAAACAAAGCAAGAGCTCCACCTTTCATTAAGGGATTTGAACCCTCAACATCCCAGAATCAGCAAACAGCAGGAGAGTGGTTCTGTTGTCAGAAGAGATCAATTGAACCAGGTAACCATGACAACACATCATTAGGTTACCCTTTTTATTAAACCTTTATTAGCAAAGGAAACCCAGTGAGATCAAGACGTCTTTCACAGGAGAGACCAGCCAAAGAGAGGCATAGAAGACAGGACAGGTGGACAACAACAAACATAAGTGCATAATGTGCAGCAGGTATTTGTGACAATAACAATTAAAGACCAAGTTCACAGAGGAAACTTCTTTTGTTATTTTTGAAATATGATCAATTACTCTGAGTTTCAAATGCAGCCTGAACATGATAATGGTCTTCTACCCCTATTTTCTGCATTGGCCGCTGAAAGAAAATAGACGAGGAAATAATTGGGTCAGAAAAAGACACACAGATCTATGTCACACTGTAAATTAGCATTCATGGACTCTCGCATCTTGGCCCAGTGATGGGGAAGGCTGAACAGGCAGAACAGAGGACATCTCCACTAGTAGAAGCTAACAGTTACTATTAGCATCTTCACAACATGGCAGAAGTCTTGCAGGCTTGAGTTATTTGTGGAGATAAAACAACATTGCAAAAGCAAACCAAGTGGTAGTCTTGTTGCTGTCGTCCAATCAGAGGCGAGATGTCCAAATATCAGGAAATGATAATAAGTAACACTCCAAATCCTGCCATCTTCTGCTCCCCTCACCTCTGGATAATTTCAAGCTTGTATAGAATAAATGAATGAACTTGGTCTTTAAAAACTTAAAGTACATGAAGTAAGAATGACATCCTGTGGTCAAATCTAAGCACTGCAGCCCATGTATAAAAAAAAAGTCTGCTCTGTTATGGATCAGTGCCAGAAGATTCTAGTTGAGGAGTTATGCACAGTAAGTTGATCCGTAGGTAAATAAATTTCACTAAAATCGAGTTGTTGGTAATTGAAAAAAAGTAGATTGAGATATTTTTAGAGCTGCCCATTTTTTTTTTAATTCACTGTTAGCATCGTTAGCTCAACATTAGCCTCTAGAGTTCTTTACCCGATATTAGAAAACAAAAAGGATGCTGTGGCTTTTTACCCCAGATTCCCTTAGGATGCGTAAGCGGCGCGTAACATATTAAGATGCGTTTTACCCGTGAACTCCCCACTGGAAGCTTTTCAGAGACAAAATCACAGTGAAAGCGTTACACGCGGCTGGTCCCTCAAGGTCACAAAATTACATTGATTTTGGCGGTTCAGCTGATAACAAGCAAGAACGATGGCAGCATGTATCATAAAAGCTCTGTGGTTTATTCTCCGTTAGTTCACCTCAGCTACGGAAGTTTCACAGGTAATGACATACTTTTTTACTAGTTAAGCAACTTGAAATTTGCATGCGACTCTTATTTTGAAAGTTTCCGGATATGTTCCACGGCTCTCATGTTTGACTTCCTGCGTGGCCCAATTTGAACTGCAGCAGTGTTTCCTGGCGTAGACTTGGCAACTCTGTGGGCGATTGATGGTTACACCATCAATGGTTATTGATGACTGGCTCTGAAGTATGGAGGTGGGAGAGATTGTTTTTTTGGTCTGCATTGAGACTTCAATGCAGGGTGGGAAGTGATGATGTCATTACAGACGTTAATAGCCTTGCGGCATTGTGGAACTGATAAATGGAGGTGAAAACGTCACAAGATGCTGATGCTAAGACACCGGCCCAGACCCAACACCCAGCTATAACCCAAAGTAATCACCGGTTAAACCCAGAGGTGGCTGTAAGGAAGCTGAAGGAGCAGACAGCAGCTCAGCAGGAACATCTTTTATTAGCAGCGCTACAAACAGAAACACAGTCTGAATAACAAGGAATGCCAGCACTCAAAGGGCAGTGCAGTCCACAACTAATAAACTAAATAACAGCTGCTAAATCTAAACTTGCTGAAGAAAAACTAAAGTCAGTGCTCCTTCACCTGCACACAGGAACCAATCAGCAGCAGGATCTCTGCTGTCAAACAAAAACTCTCTCCAAATATAAAAAACCTGTTCACTTCTCAGCATCCCAGAATCCTCTTCATCTCAGTCACCACATGGCTGTCCCGCCATCAGCATGTACTCGTCCAGCTGTGCGTCCAGATGTCTCCGAGACATGGACATGTAGTCAGCCAGCTCTTGGTCCAGCCTGCTCTTGGATAGGGACATGTACTCATCCAGTTGTGCATCGAGTTGCTTCTTGGTTGGAACACCTTTTCTGTGAAAGCTACGTCTCTTTGCTGCCTTTGCTCCGCCCCACTGCAGCATCTGACTCGGCTGTCTTTGTCCTGTCAAAGAAAAATATTTTAAAGTTTGAAAACTCTGGTTGAGACATCAGGACGTTCCTCCTGATTGAAGCCAGAAGCAAACAGTAGCATCCTGATTGGGTGACTGAGCAGACCCAGACCTAACAGAACAGCAGAACCAGAGGAACAGAGCAGTAGATTGTCTACCAGGCTTCAGCTCTTTGTTTGGGTTTGAGATGTTCTGTTCAACAGAATCAGGTGGTTGCCCCGTTTTGACTGGCTGTGTTACAAAACACTGATGCACCTGCTGGTTGTTCTGTGAACACTATCGCTGATTCTTCTAAATGGAATGCAGCCCATTTTAGCACTTCCCTAGTCATCTAAGTCAGAACGGGTCAGCAACAACAAATGTCAGCACTCTTATCCATCACTTCATACCAGTTCTGGGTTTAATCCAATGACTGTATAAATTATGGACAACCCCTCCGCGCCATCACTCGTAGGTTTCTGAAGAATGGGCGGTTCCCACCACTGCCATCTTGGCCATGTCATGTGTCTCGTCACTCCCAGAAAATACAAAAATGGAGCTGAGAGTGGGGTTGTGAGGGTGGGGGCAAGATGATTGACACCCATCAAACTCTGAGCCAATGTAACTACGAGCTAACTGAGCTAAGTGAAGCTAATGGAGGTTGGTGGCCGTGTTTAGCCAGAGAACCATGGTTGAGCCCTCCTCAGAGATTTCATGATAGCAAACTTGACCTATTAGACCTAAAATGTTTTTTTAACCAGGCTGTAAATATGTTTATTTTTGTTGTGAAGTTGGCATTTTTAACACGGAAGTCAATGGGAACTTGCTCCTTTCTGGTGCCAGCCCTAGTGGATGACAGGAAAACTGCAATTTTTGTCGCTTCTGTGTTTGCTTCACTTTGGCAGGCAGTTTGCCGCTTCGTTTCATCATAAAATAAAACTCTTAAAAATTTTCGCCTTTATATTCCTAGTCTATCTCAGGGCTATGTAATAGAACTATAGCAGTATTTTGAAAAAACATTTTCTCGACAGGCATATGAGAATGGGTCAAAAGAAACTTTGATATAAAGAACAGATAAACAACCAATCAGATTAAGTGTTGCTTCGCGTTAGTGATGTGAAATACATCTAATTTCCTTTCCGATCCGATATCAAGTAAAATTAGGGCCAGTATCAGCAATACCGATCCTCCGATACTTTGCTTAAAGACTTTTTGTTTGAAAAATTAAAATACAATGAAATATATTTAGTTTATGGCTTTGTACAAATAAGTCTCTGAGTTTGTTTCTGCCTGGAAGTTGATATTTTGGGTCAAGAGCCCTCACAAATATCTGAAAATCTTGAGCCTCCACTATGGACAGAAGCTGGAGCTCCTTCACTATCATCTTGTGAGTGTTGTTGCTCTTGGAGAATCATCTACATATAATATAAATACACAGGGAACATAAAACAATGGCATCACACATTATTAAATATTTAATCTTATGTAGATCCAACTTACACTAAGGAGAAAGGAAATGGGAGTTTACATACACCTGCTGTTTTATATAGAATGCTTTGACACCAATTAAAATTGCCAATAAAATACATTTATTTATACCTACATTGTGAAATATTTAACCATCAGTCAAAATATGTCTCCTGAGAATAAAACAATGCAACTTTAATAGTTTAATGGAAAAATGTCATTATCAGTCTATTTTATGGAATGTTTTCTACATTTTTAAAATGAATCAGTTTTACTTTAAGTACTGTACATTTTAATAACTCTTGGTTAATGTCATCTACTTCATATTAATCTACATTAAACCACACCTGACTAAAATAGGCTTATTAAATGTATGGGATTTGAGGGGCTGATAGTACTCCAACTAAAATTCATGCAGCTATTAATTGCAACATTTTCCTTTTGCATTCCATACATTTTTAAATTCAAATTTGAATAAATGGGATGCCTTAGTTTTAAAAATACACGATACATGTTTGAATAACAGCACAAAAACCAAAGCCTATATCAAGCAGATATATATATATATATATATATATATATATATATATATATATATAAAAATCAGCGACCGTACTAAACATCTTAAACTGCTCCATAGTCTCACCTTTTCTACCTGTATGATGCCTGCCTGCAGCACCAAAAGACTCCAAGAGATGTTTGTTTCACGTTAGCAGTACCTCTCCCTCCTCTGACTACCTCATCATGATGTTTTTATAATCTGCCTCATTATTTATATATAGATGTTTATTGAGGTTTGTGGTGTTACTGCAATACCTCACAGTCTTAGTAGTTAACATACTTCTTCATTGCTGTTAGCAGCACTAAAGTAGCTCCACACATAAATTTACGTTCTGCCATGTTAAGTCTGGCCAACTGTGAGCTTCCAGCTGAAGCATCAACAGAAGGGAGCGCACTGTGCGCTCCCAGTGGCGGCTTACGGTATTTATACTGTGCCATATGTCCTGGAGGACCACCATCCAGCATGTTTTAGTTGTTTCTCTACTCAAAAACACCCGATTCAATGATTGAATCACTGGATAGAAGACCTCCAGGACCAGAATTTGGCACCCCTGCCTCATGGGCCTTTCCCATTAGAACCTACTCAGCGCTGCTTGACTGTGTGGTTTCAAGCCATTTCTATGGTCACCACCCCCTTGTCAGTACCTGCTTCGATGTGGTAACAAGTATACTGAGCTAGCCGAAAACGCAACATCAGAGACTGTTGATCAGCTCAAGTCAGCAGATACTCACTCCTCCAGGTGATCCTGGATCCCCATCTGTACTTGTTCCTGAAGCTCCAGAAGCCAGCCGGTTTGAAGGCCGAATAGTGGCGGGTCACCTGATGCCATCCAAGTCGAGACCAGATGCTCCTCACCTTCATTTTCTAAAAACAGGCAGGATCTAAGCCACAGGTGTTATACTGGTCAGGACATTGTAATGGTCTGAGGTGGACGCTGCACTCAGCACAGGGGTACCCTCTTGAGTTATTGGGGTTTACCTGTCTGGTAGCAGCAGCACATATGTCTCACCTGGTTCTTGAAGTTCCACCACTCACCTGGTCTCTTCATAGACCAGGTCAGCTTCAGTGATCGTCTTCGCTGTGGTAGAGTGGGGTAAGAGGTCTTGGCAACGGACTGGGTCAGTTGTCTCATCAGAACCTGAGAGAAGCTGATGAACATAAAAAAAACCTTTAGAAGCTTTGGGATGTGTGTAGTCATAGTGCAGAAGGCGTCTCACCGCTCATTTATGGAAACTGCTGAGGTGCTTCTGAGAAACATCGGCACATGTTGAGACGAATCCATTGGGTTTTTATCTCTGGTAACCAAAAGCACCTGGGAAGATGGAGATGCGCATTGTCTAGTTAGTATGAGTCTAGGATCAGGACAGGATAGTTAGGATATCCGGATCAGAACCTATCAGACATCCTGACTGGATCAGGATATCTGAACCTCAACAGGACACTTGAACCAAACCAGTATATGTAGCGTCCTTAGAACTCTCTACTGTACCCGGGACGGAACCGGGCCCTGTAAAGAACCTATTCGGGACCCAAGTGGTCGTTTCTATTCAGCTGGTAAAGTGGTCCCAGTCTGGCACCGGTCCTGTGACCTGATACCAATATTTAGGCTGATATATAAGTGTCCAATTAGGCGGTTAGCCATATTAGCTCTGATGCTAATAGCGGCAGCTAATCTAACTAAAAATAGTAAAACAGAGACTTTAAGTCGGTTAACGAACCAACTGGGGGACAGAAGCAGCTATGGTCACCCTAGATGGAACTCGTCTGCGAATTTCTTTAGGCAAAAGCGTCTGACACGAACAAAATGAACCTGCTAGCCTTACCCGAACTTGTTTCCTCGATTCCGAGAAAACCGCCGTCGCGCGATTTGGACCAGCTGTATCCGGACGGCCTATCTGGGGCAGCCGTTACTGGATACAAACCGAAACCAACATCCAAACAGGTCTAATAACGTTCAGCCACGTGAGAGACTTTTATTTCACACGTTTTTCATAGAAGATAAAAAATGAAGTCCTTATATTGAAGAAGTTAAATTATAAATTTAAATTAAACAGGAGGTAAATTATATAAATATTTAAGACTTTTCAGCGCGGAAACACCACGTATCTCATATTTTACGATTAAAAACGAAATTTAGTGTTTAGCAACACGGCTGTTGTTTTGTGGTTGTACAATCTGAAAGGTGGCCAAAAATATATAGAATTTTCTAAAAATCCTAAAATTAATCTAAAGTTTCGGTTGATTAGTTTTAATTCAAAAAATAAATAAATATTTCGTTTAAAGAATTAGGTATTTCTTGGGTGTAGTTTGACTCTTTACCACTAAACGGCGCTGTCCTCCCCATAGATATACATGATATCTGTGGTACTGCCGAAGCCCACTCCTGTCGTCACCAGGTAACCCGGGGCAACCCAGAGCCAACCGTACACGCGCACACACAGAAGGTTCAAATCAAGGTTCAGATAGGCTCACACTGGGGTCACGTGGACAGTTTCTAGTTTCAAAATAAGAGTATTTGTGACCAGAGCTGATCGAGGGTGAAATATGTGAAGGTCACTAGTGTTTATGAGAATCCGGTTTGACTCTGCTCACTGCTGATGAGTGTGTTTGTAGATTTGATCCCTTTAAGAGCGTTCTCTTTTTACACCTTCAAAATAAAAACGCTGCATCAGCACACATTATTACCTGTCTGTTGCTGCTATGATAAACTGAACTTCCTCAGGGAATCAGTCAGCTGATTTATGTGGCACGGGTGTTTATGCTAGAACCGTTCCAGTGGCCGTGCTGTGAGCTTTAGGACCCGAAAAGCTAAACTCTTATTGTTGTAAACCACGGAGGTAGCTGTGTTTCCTGTTATGTCTGGCTGTCGGGGAAGCGTAACCCCCCCCCCCCCCCCCCCCCCCCCCCCCCCCCCCCATCTAACAGACACACACACACACACACACACACCGACAGGGAGCGCAGACAGACCGCTGTAGACGGAGGACGCGGAGACACACGGACCTCCAGCCTCACCGGCCAGAGCAACTAGACACAACCGAGCGGAGTGCTCCGACTCCCGGTGAGTGCTGCTGAGGTGTCCGCGGAGGGTTCTCAGAGGAAAATGTTCTCGCATTAGTCTCGTCTGTCTGTACTCCTGTCTGACTGTCCATTTGTGTGTGTCTTTCCACCTTTCATCCTCCTGATAGTACGGTCTGTCTGTCCTCTGCTTAGTCCCACATGTCTGTCCTCCTGTTTGTCTGCCCTCTGATCAGTCCGATCTATATGTCCCCCTGTCTGTCTGTACTCTTATTAGTCCTATCTGTGTCCACCTGTTTGTCTTTTCTTTTTGGAAGTCTTGTATGTCCCCTCGTAGTCCTCCAGATAGTCCCGTCTGTGGCCTTGTCTGTTTGTCTGTCAGTCCTAGTCCCGCATTTCTGTCCTCCTGTTAGTTCACCTGTCTGTATGTCCTTTTGAAAGTCGTGTGTGTGTGTGTGTGTGTGTGTGTGTGTGTGTGTGTGTGTGTGTGTGTGTGTGTGTGTGTGTCCTCTCGATAGTCCTTTCTGTGATGCTGTCTATCTGTCCTATGATCAGTCCCATCTGTCTGTCCTACTGTCTGTGCTCTTATTAGTCCTGTCTGTCTGTCCACTTGTCTGTCTTTTCTTTTTGGAAGTCTTATATGTGTTTCTGTCCCCTCGTGGTCCTGAAAATCCTGTCCGTCTTCCTATTACCCTGTCCTCCTATCTGCCTCCATCTTGTCCTGTCCTTCCTCAAACAGAAAACATCTTCCTCTGTGTCTTGTGTCCCTGAATGTTGGACAGTTTGGAGGGAATCCCTGTGACACTGCTACCAGCTGCTGAGGCACATTATTTTTTATAATGATATATTTTGCATTGTTGTTATAAATCATGTTGTGATGTTTGATTCCAGGTTTCGGACGAAACACTGCAGCGCCTGATTAAATACGTCTGTAAGGATGTGATAAACACCTGCTCAGTGACGGTGTGTTGGAAAAATCCTGAAGTATATCTTCACTTTCTATTTTCTGTGAAAGGAAGTTGCTTTTTTATAGATAATGTTAAATTGACAGTTACTTGATTTGTAACTTTCAATGTAATGCAGCCCCCTTCCAGGTTAGCATGTCGGTGCTTGGCCACGCCCCCAGCAGCACCGACGCCTGCCTCAGCATCGTCCACAGCCTGATGTGTCACCGGCAGGGCGGGGAGAACGAGGGCTTCGCCAAGCGGGCCATCGAGAGTCTGGTGAAGAAGCTGAAGGAGAAGAAAGATGAGCTGGACTCTCTCATCACAGCCGTTACCACCAACGGCGTCCATCCCAGCAAATGTGTCACCATCCAGAGGACGCTGGATGGCCGGCTACAGGTAGAAAACAGCAAGGTGGAATGCAAGAATAAGGAAAGGTTGGAGGTCAGAGGGCAAAAAGACACCAAAAAAGTCTCTATACCAAAGCAAAGTTTTAAAAGGCATCATCAGCTCTAACCCTTTATTCACACCTGTACTCACACCTGTATTAACTCCTGTACTCACACCTGTATTCACAGCTGTACTCACACCTATACAAAAACCTCTATTCACTCCTGTACTCACACCTGTATTCACAGCTGTAGTCACAGCTGTACTCGCACCTGTACAAAAACCTGTATTCACCCCTGCACTCACACCTGTATTCACTCCTGTACTCGCACCTGTACAAAAACCTGTATTCACCCCTGCACTCACCACTGTATTCACTCCTGTACTCACACCTGTATTCACAGCTGTAGTCACAGCTGTACTCGCACCTGTACAAAAACCTGTATTCACCCCTGCACTCACACCTGTATTCACTCCTGTACTCACATTTGTATTCACAGCTGTACTCACACCTGTACAAAAACCTGTATTCACTCCTGTACCCACACCTGTAATCACTTCTGCACTCTCACCTTTATTCACGCTGGTACTCCTGTTCTCATTCCTGTACTCACACCTGTGCTCACACCTGTACTCTGGACTGCATGGCTGTATTTCTGATCCTGGCTCTTTGTCGTTCACAGTTTGTTCTCCTGGTAGTTTTGTTCTCTTGGGTCTGATTGTGAAACTGTCCTCAAACTGTTGAACAGCTGATTAGCAGAAAATGTTTACATCTCTTTCCTAAAGACTTTTTAAAACCTGATCTTTTGTTTACCGTTTAAATGTTTTTTTGTTAGGCAGATGCTTTTCACCAAAGCGACTCACATCTGAGGATGCAGCAATGCAGTTTGTTATATAAACATGCATCTTTTTGTCCTACTCTGTACTTTGAGGACACACCAACAAAAAATGACTTTTAGGGAATCAGCTGATTGGAGCTAACATCCTGGTTTCTGTCAAGCTGGGTTCTCTTTGGTGTTGTTATGGATCCCTCTACAAAAACAGAATGTGACTGAGTCTATGAGAGGCTGCTGGTAGCAAGAGACTAAAGATCCAGTTTAAACTGGTTCTGTTCTAAGCTGTAGATTCAGCAGGGGATGAAGAGTGAGTCAGAGACTGAAAGCAGAACCAAGAGAACCAGAAGGTCTCTTCTGGATCCTCAGAGCCAGAAAGTAGTCTGGATCCTACTGGTTTGTTTTGTCTGAAACACAGGAAAGGGGTGGAGTTAACTAAAGCTAGACTGTGTGTGTGTGTGTGTGTGTGTGTGTGTGTGTGTGTGTGTGTGTGTGTGTGTGCGCGTGCAAATGCAGACAGTGGAGGTTGGGAATGTGGACTTGTCTGCTGGATCTGAGACCACAGAGTTTTCCACGCTGTAAGAAGTGACAAAGTCAGTTTTAATCTTTCCAGTTTGCGACGGGTCCAGAACTCACTGCTGCTGGTCTGGTTCTGATCCAATCAAATGTTTGCGGTTTCACACTCAGACTTTATCCTCCTTCATCACCTGTGTGGGAAACACTTTTCTGTTTTTAACCAGTAGTTTCCTCTCAGACGTTGAGTGTTTTGTCTGCACCGTTTTTTCCTGCCCTTCACCTGTGCACACAGCACCACGCCCAACACGCCGTGTATGGATCAGGCATCCTCTAGTCTGCTGCTTCACTTCGGGGTCAAAGGTCATGTTTAGATAACATTTGAGAGCTGCAAGTTTCAGGTTTCACTGACAGAACCGACCCAAACTGCAGATAAAGGTTAGACAGGAGGTTGTTTCTTCACCTCACATAAACCCAGCTCCTACAGGACTCCCACAGGACCAACTTGACTTTTGACCTTTTCTTTCTGCTTCTACGACTGTCCAGTGTTGGTTTTGGTTTGGTCCTGATCTGTGTGGTGATCCAGGAACATATAAACCCAGTCTTAGGTCCTAAGATGTGGGATTATTACCTCATGGATGTGATAACGGTTCCTAACAATTGTCATGAGGGGGGTTCCTGGATTCAGACAGACACACCCACCTGTCCTCTCGTCTGATTGGACAAATAAACTGCCTCTGCGATTTCTTATACCTACTTCACACTGGAGGTATCAGCGTCCCGGAACGGCAGCAGAGTGGTTTACTCACAAGCTTTGCTGCACACACCGGGAGTCTCAGTCGCGGACCGGCTTCTCCGCCATCCTCCTTGCTGGACTCGTGAGATCACAAAATCCCTCGAGACAGGTTTGTTTATGCCATACACTATTTAACCAAAAAGAAGAAGAAGAAGGAAATCATGTTTGATATATATAATGTTGGTCCTCTCCACTGCCAGGATTAAAGCAATGAAAAACACCGCTGCACTTCTCGAAGGATGCTGGGAGTAAATAAGCTGTTAGGTCACATTTATTGACTTAATCTACACAGATATGAAATTGCATCGCTGCAATAGTCTTTTATTTTGAAATTACTGGACATTTTACAATGGAACTGTTAGAAAAAATGTACGTTTAATGTTTACTCATTTATGATAATGTAGTCATTTAGAACTTTTTGTTTATACACTTTTGGACTACATTTGGTCGTGAGAGCATTGACTGAGAAGTTGGAGCAAAAGTGAGCAAGAGTATCAAATTACAGCAAGTTCCACGCCACAACCCCCGGCGGAGGAGAAGACGGCCCTAAGAAAGACAGGGAGAGTGAGGAAAAAACAATCCGGGGTTTGAGCTGTGATTCTCCACTCTGCTGTGAGCAGCCGATCAACACAGAAGCCTCTTTTATAAGACACAACGTGCCGGCAAGTCAGCGTAATATTACCGCAACGTGTTTCTTATGAACGCGCCATGGCGGCATCACGTTGCGGGAATTTTGCGGCATTCGTGCCGCCACGCTTGGTAGTAACAACAGTGTTTTGAGTGTTAATTGGTGAAATAACTTTGTTAGTTATGATGTAGGAAGAATTTTCCTGACAGGAACCGTGTGTGATTTTCTGTCTAGTCCTATGTTAAATGCAGAACTTGACGTGTCCCAGAAGCGGCTCACGGCAAAAATAGAACCCGATCCTATCTTGTGCGGCGTGGCGCTTCTGGGACGCGCCTGAAAATTTCCCACATCGCAGCTGGTTTGAATCACCCCCACAGACTATAAAGGATTCTATTTGAAGCAGTGATGTTCCGTGCCACTGATGCTTCCAGTGTGAGGTAGGGATCAGTGTTGTGCAGTAAAGTTAAAGTCCCACTAGCTGTCACACGTGTGTGTGAAATTTGTTCTCCGCATTTGACCCATCCCCTGGGGTAGCGGTGAGCTGCAGACCTAGCCACGCTCGGGAACCATTTGGTGGTTTAGTGGTTTAACCCCCCCAATCCAACCCATTAATGCTGAGTATCAAGCGGGGAGGCATTGGGTCCCATTTTTTCAAAGTTTTTGATATGACCCAACCAGGATTTGAACCCAGATCTCCCAGTCCCAGGGTGGTCACTCATACCACTAGGCCACTGAGCTAGTAACCTAGTACCACTGCCATACCCTGAGTACTCAGTACTGTGTAGTGATATGTAGTACTCTGTAGTATTGTGTTGTACAATGTACTATTCTGTAGTACTGTGTTGTGCAATGTAATACTCTGTTATACTATGTTGTACTATGAACTACTCTGTAGTACTTTATACTACTCTGAGGAATTCTGTACTACTCCACAGTATTATGTTTTACTATGTACTAATCTGTAGTACTCTGTAGTTCTCTATACTACTATGTAGTACCCATACTACTATGTTGTACTATGTACTAATCTGTAGCACTCTGTATTATTCCATAGTAGTATGTACTAATCTGTAGTACTCTGTAGTTCTCCATACTACCCTGTAGTACTCCATAGTACTATGCACTAATCTGTAGTACTCTGGAGTTCTCCATACCACGCTGTAGTACTGAAGACAGTTTCTAATCTGGATTTAGTTTAAACTCTGGGCTTCAGACTGAATCAGCGTCTGCAGCAGCCTGAGGTCAGACATGATGTCATGGTGGTGGTTTGGACTCATGCATCACCTGGCTCAGACACACACACACACACACACACACACACACACACACACACACACACACACACACACACACACACACACACACACACACACACACACACACACACACACAGTTTCCAAGGTAACCTCTCCAATGTGGCTCACTGCTCTCTTTGTTTTTTTTTTTTTTACATTTTCAAACAGAAGTTTTTCTCAGTTATTATGTCTGTCCCACCTGTGTGTCTCACCTGTCTCTACCAACTGTCTGTCTCACCTGTGTTTCTTACCTATGCAGGTAGCAGGCAGGAAAGGTTTCCCTCATGTAATCTACGCTCGTCTGTGGCGCTGGCCCGACCTGCATAAGAACGAGCTGAAGCATGTGAAGTTCTGCCAGTTTGCCTTTGACCTGAAGTACGACAGCGTGTGTGTGAACCCGTATCACTATGAGAGGGTGGCATCCCCGGCTCCCACAGGTAACACATCTGCTGTTCTCAAAAGAGCACTGTGATTGGTCCAGGGGAATTTGTGATAACCAGAGTCTGGTTCATATCAGTGCAGATGCAGAGGTCTCAGTACAAAACTCACTATAAAATAAATAAAATCAGGTTAGTAAATAGAAACTGTAAAACAAATATTCATATATAATATAAAATGTTGTTTATGAAGAAATAGAATGCATTTGGTGTTTGAGCTACAGGCTGTGCAACAGCACCCCCCTATGTTAATAAAAGAAATAAACTGTAATATACACACATTCATTAGAGCAAACATACAGGGGTATATACATGTTCATTAGAGCAAACATACAGGGGTATACACACATGCATCACCATACCATACCAGCTTTATTTGTAAAAGCGCTTTAAAATGCAACATCAACGACACACAAAGTGCTGCACATGCACATTAACAACAGCATTAAAGAATACTAAACACACACTTAAAAGAATATAAGACATTGTCCAACTATACAGTTAGACGTAGACACAAAACCATTATATGATAGAAGTCACAGCCCAGCAGCACTGGGTTCACATTCAGGTTTGAAAGCTTAGTGATACAAGTTGGTTTTCAGGCGAAATTTAAAAAGGGGAAACAACGTGGCCTGCCTAACCTGCAAGGGCAGAGCATTCCACAACCTGGGCCCCGAGAATGCAAAGGCCCTTTTCTCTCTCGTAGCGATGTGCACAATTTCAGGACCTTGAGTAATGATTGAGCCGGTAATCTCAGACTATCTGAGTGTAAGGCTGAATGATGTCGGACAAGTAGTCCATGGAGTGTAATGCTTTATACACAAATAATAGGATCTTAAATTTGATTCTGAACGAGATTGGCAGCCAGTGCAAAGATGCATTAGTGCAAACATACAGTGGTATACACACATCCGTTGGGGTAATCAATGACTGTAGAAATACTGGACAAACCCTCTGTGACATCACCTATAGGTTTCTTAAGGTCTGAACTGAGGCTCAATGGGCGGTTACAATCAACGCCATCTTGGCCATGTCACAAGTCACGCCACACCAAGACAATCCAAAAATGGGCAAAGAGGTGGAGCTGAGAGCAAGTCTCTGAGGATTGTAATCAGCCAATATTTTCCCAGCTACGAGTTAACTGAGCTAGCCAAAGCTAATCAAGGTTTTCAGGCACTTTCAGCCAGAAAAACTTGGTTGAGCGACTCTAAAGTGAAGCTTGCATCAACTCACCAAGCTGTGTGGTTTCTGTGGAATATAACTGCAGCAGTCAATCAATCAAGTTTATTTGTATAGTGCTTTCCACAACCATAAAAGGTGACCAAAGTGCTTTACATAAAAAAATAAAATAAAACCATAGTACATAAAAATAGAGATTACCATAAAAAATAGCACTTAAAACCTCAAAATGAAAAACTGATTAAGAGGCTACACGTGTAGAAATAGGCTACATAAATCATAAAAGCTAAAAAAGAAGAGTAAAAGAACAGATGGGTACTAGTAAATCCCTAAAAACTAAATGCCTGCTGAAAAAGGTGCATTTTAAGCTTTGATTTAAAATTAGACATGTCTGTCATCAGGCGCAGGTCTAAGAGATCAGGTCCTTTAAGACAGATGAGCTAACAGCTAGTCAGACCAGAGTGTGTTGGTCTTGTCTTTAATCAGCTTCAATCTCCTAAATACCCCGATGTCCATTTCTTAACATACGGATTCTTCAGCAGAAATATTAGGAACTTCCTGCTGGACTCGAGCCCTTAAGAGCTGAGCTCAGCTGATGTTAACTCTGTAAACAACAACAGGGTTCCATGTAAACAACATCAAATTGTCCCATATATTTTGTTTCATTCTTTATTTATCAGGAATCCAGACAAACAATAAAAATAACACCACCATCCTTGTCTTCATTCAGGTCCTCAGTCTCTGGTAAAGGAGGAATTCATGCAGGACTGTCTGCAGCTGGACCTGCCCCCCCACTCTGACCTGTACACCCAGCCCCATCCCATTAGCATGTATCCCAACATGCCTCTGTGTCCTCCAGGTGAGTGTGTGCAGTCTGTCCTCTGCTGTGTCTCAGATTGTGGAGTCTATTGATGCTGCAGTGTCTACTGCAGGACCAAGCTCCTTGACACCATCAGGTGTGACCGCTGGCGGGGTTGGCGAGGCTCTGGAGGGACCCGGTCTCCTGCATGTCACCCTGCCTCAGACCCATGGGAGCCAGACCACCCCACCTCTCACTCCACAGCCACTTCACCCTTCTGCCCCCACCTCCCCACACCAGCAAAGCCCAGAGTACAGCAGCTCCCCCAAAACTGGTATGTCACCTCACCTCTCTGGTGGTGCAGGTAACAGGAGCAGATAAGAACCAGTTAGTGTGGCGGGATCGCCTTTATCAGAATCTTCATTGATTTTGGACTGATTTCCTGTGTCTCTGCAGCTACATGGATAGGCAACAACCCCGCCCCCTTCACCCCTGCAGGACATCATTACAATGGGCGGAGTCACACACAGCAACCAGCATTACATCATCTTCACCACGCCCCCAATACTCACTTCTGTATGAAGCTCAAGTATCAGGGCAGTTTATGTGGTTCTGGACTGTATAGGTCTGACCGTCTTTGTCTCTGCAGGGTCGCAGCATCATACTACCGCCCCATACCCACAGCCTGTGTCCAACCACCCAGGTGAGACTGCTGTAGACAAAATGTTTGGAAAAGTGGAGAACACACCCCCACCCCCACACACACCCCCTCTCTCTGTCTCAGGCCTAACCCTACCCCACCTCCTATTCTGCCCTGCAGGTCCAGAGTTTTGGTGCTCCATCTCATATTTTGAGCTGGATGTTCAGGTTGGTGAGATGTTTAAGGTCCAGTCCAGCTGTCCTCTGGTGACTGTGGATGGGTATGTGGACCCTTCAGGTGGAGATCGATTTTGTTTGGGACAGCTGAGCAACGTCCACCGCACTGCAGCCAGCCACCGGGCCAGGTGACCAATTCAGTCCATTCCAAACCAGTCACACCCAAATCAGATTTGTTTTTAGACCAGTTCAGACCAGCAGGAGGAACTGCAGGCCAGTCTTCACCTTTTGTTTTTATCCTGCAGACTTCACATAGGTCGGGGTGTTCAACTCGAGTGTCGAGGAGAGGGGGATGTATGGATGCGTTGCCTTAGTGATCATTCAGTGTTTGTTCAGAGTTACTACCTGGACCGGGAGGCGGGCCGAGTTCCAGGTGATGGAGTTCATAAGATCTACCCCGGAGCTTATATCAAGGTGAGCCACCACACTCTGTTTCCTGCTTTATTTTGAAAATGTTTGACATCACTTGTTGACATAATTTTCTCCCCTGTTTTCAGGTAATCAGTTCTCATTCTTTTCTGCTGTTTCCTGTTTTGGCCCCAGAGCAAGACCATTTATTTGTTTCAGTGATTTTTGTGTTCATTCATTATTCCCACTTATTTCAAGATCCTGGTTCTGGTTTTTAGGGCCTTACATGGACAAGCACCATCATACATTGGTGATCTTCTCAGTCCCTACACCCCCAGCAGGTCCCTGAGGTCCAGTGATTAAAGCCTACTGGTTGTGCAGCGCACCAGGCTAAAGACCAAAGGTGACAGATCATTTGCTGCTGTGGCCCCCAGACTCTGGAACTCTCTCCCCCTGAGCCTGAGATCAGTGGACTCAGTGGTCTCCTTTAAAAAGCAGCTGAAAACTCACCTGTTCAGGCTGGCTTTGGTGTGACCTTTGTGTGACCTCCTGTTCATCCTCTTGTTCTTCACTGGCTTCTTTTAATGCTGGTGTTTCTGTCCTTTCCGTATAATTTTTGGGCTCCCGTGTTTACGTTTTCATTTTCATTCTTATTTTTTAATCTTTTTTTTTTTCATTTTTATTATAATTTTTAAAAATAATTTTCAACTTTTCTAATTGTGCTTGTGAAGCACCTTGTGATTTTCATCTTCAAAGTCACTATATAAAAAACTTTCTTCTTTTGTGTGTCTGTCTCTCCCTTGAGTTTGTCTCACCTGTGTGTCTGTCTCACTTGTCCATCTACAGGTGTTCGACCTGCGACAGTGCCACAGACAGATGCAGCAGCAGGCAGCAACAGCTCAGGCATCTGCAGAGCCTCAAACAGCTGTGGTTGTTGGTGCAATTCCTGGTCCAAACAGTGTGGGGACAGTTGTACCTGCTGCCAGTGAGTATCACCTGTCTGGCCCTGAACACCTGACTGATTGTGTGCAGCTCTGTGTTCGTACTCTTTGTCAGAAATATTTTAGGTTTTATTTTTATTGCAGCTTTGGCTCCTCCCTCAGGTGTGTGCTCAGCTGCAGGTCTGGGCGTGGACGACCTGCGCAGGTTGTGCATTGTGAGACTGAGTTTTGTCAAAGGTTGGGGATGCGACTACCCGCGACAGAGCATCAAAGACACCCCCTGCTGGCTAGAGGTTCACCTGCACCGGGCGCTGCAGCTGCTGGACCAGGTGCTGCACACGCTGCCGCCCCGAGAACACACAGTCACCTGATAACACACACCTGACTACTGCCGTCACCTACCGACCTGCGCTGACCTTCTCGATAACACCTCTTCTACAGGATTCTATGACTCCACCCTTATTTTTGTCACACAGATGTTGGCATCAGATTGGTTGACTGAGACAGACTTCAGCCCTCCAGCCAATCACAGTATCACACCCTTCCAGACATTTTGCAGTTTCCGTGGTTATAGCATCCAGCGGTTGGTTGGCACAGAGAAATCAGATTGTTTGTGTTAAGTGTTGCAGACATGACAATTCATTGGCTCCCCTTGTGGCATGTCTCATTATGGGTCACAAGCCCCTCCCCATCCTTATATGTCTGGGTGTTCTCTGATCTCAGATCGGGTTTGTATCCAGGTGTGAGAGAAGTCTCTGGGCCACACTCAGGGTCAGGTTAGACTGGACTCTGGTTACCATGCCGACTGAACCTCCAGGGTCATGCTGCCCTACGTCACACCAGAGTTAGGGGATTCCTGTCAGCTGACCTTTTAACTATTGCGAAAAAATCAGCTGATACCAAAAACCAGAAGTGAATTTATGTAATGAAATTTTTATTTTAGAGGACAGCCCTTTTATTGCGTCTGAGACTTTATTTATTTGTATTGATCATCTACCAAAGACCCATTTCATTTTCATGACATCATATCCTGTTTAATTTGTGATTCAGCTCCTCTCTGACCAGTCAGACTATTTATTCTCTCGTCTGTTTGATTTATTTTTTAGCTTTTCTTCACAGTGATCACCTGAAACACTTTTATACTGAAGAGTCTGTACTGTCTGCTGTTTGTTCTAATTAAAGCATTCACATGAACAAGTCTCTCCTGAAACAGATTCCTTCTTTGTGAAGTAGAATTTCTGATTAGATCAGAAGCTCTTCTCTGATTGGTGGTCGGTGCACAGGGGGATTGGAGGATTTGAAATTAATAATAAAACTGCAAAAAGTTTGATTCGGTTATTTTAATTTCTATTAAACATCAACAACAAAACACGAGGGGTGAATTCAGGAGATTTGCTGGCAGCTGGTAGAATAGGGTAAGGGGCTCAATCAGGACGTTGAAGCTGAATTCTGGTGTCATAAAACTGATCTGAAGTCAGCAGAAATATTGCATTAAATAACTTGTTGCCAGCTGAAAGATATTTGCCCATGCAGTAATTATCCAATAGGAGGCTTGTACCTATTTACTTAGATAAATCCAGGTGGCGACTTTTTTTTGGACAGGCCATATATATGTGTGTGTTTGTCACTCACATATTTTTTTTCTCTGTTTCTCATTTTTATTAATTCAGAAATTGGGTGGGGGACTAACTGATTATGCGTGTGTGTGAGTGTGTGTGTGAGTGAGAGAGAGAGAGAGGGTGCGTATGCTGAAACCAATTTTTTCAGGCTGCCTTTTACATGAAGTAGTAGTTCACCTACTTGCTCTGCAGTTAATTTTCCTGCTTGTTTCTGGTGGCATTTCCCTGTACCCCCCCCCCCACACACACACACACACACACACACACACACCAATTAAAGTTCTCCTGGACTTAAAATCCAGTCTGGAGGTTAAATGTTAAAACGGCTTGCCATAACCGAGAAGGACTTCGCGCCTGTTTGTCTGCAGGGCGGAAAAAACTGGTTGTCGCTTTCTCATTAGTCAACTCGTTTTTGTTTTAACCAATCACAGATTAGGGTTATGTGTATTATAATAAAAGGGAGGGGCTCAGTGAATCTCTTGCGTCTTTCGCAGGTCTTTCGGAAAAAACCCGCCGTTGTTTCATCATGAATATTCATCACAGAGAGGGGGCGTGGTCTAGCTGGAGGCCGGGCAGTAGTCAAACATGGTGGGTTAGTCTATGCCTGATGTCCGTCGGAGAAGGAGGGCCTCGCTAACTGGGTTTTAGTTTGTCTTTCTTTGTTACCCATTTGTTTGTTTTCTTCCACGTTTTGAGCTTCATCATGGAGATGAAGAAGAGGGTCAGTCTGGAGCTGAGGAACAGAAGTCCCGCCGAGGTTTGTAATTAAAACAAAGTATAATGGTATTTAGTTCAAGGAGAAGGATGCGGAGTCCGTCAGACATGATGCTGGTCATGTACCATGGAAACCGGCGTCAAAAATGCTTTTCTGTCGGGTAAACTAAACATGTAGCCCCGGTGCGCTGCACACAACTCTGAGGGAGGCTCTGGTCCCGGTGGTCTCCTCCGCGTTCAGATTCTCACGCTCTGACTTCTCGTCTGGTAGCGGTGGAGCCTCGCGTGAGCCGAAGGACTCAACAGCTAACAGTTAGCAGCTAACATGCTAATGTGGTGATTGTCTGGTACTCGTGGACTCGAGCCGCTTATCAGCTCTGGTACTCGGTGTTTTAAATTATGAGCGCGTTTCTGTTGAGTTTTAGTTACTTTATAGTTTGAATGACCAAAAGGTCAGAGCCAGCTGTCATGTAACCCTCAATGTTCGTTGTGCGTTCTCTAAGGAGCATAGAACCAGACTATGTGTTATAAAAGCCAACTTTTACATTTCATTCATTACAGACCAAAACGCCGACTTGCCTTCGCACCGTTTATGTGTTATTACGTCCCTTCAGGTGCTACAGGTCAGTTCGTCCTACTTTTAAACTCCCTGGAGGTTTTCCCGCCCACCTCGCTGCTGCTGAGGGTTGGGGACTCCACGGGAAACCGTTGGTTGTGGTGGACCGCTGATAATCAGGGGAGTCTCTCGGTAGTTGTATCCAGATGGTGCTTTTTGGTGAAGTAATGTTCAAAAAGATTATCTTTCCTAGTCCCTTTTATAAGTATTCAAATTAACAGTTGGTAAATGACTACAATTCCAAAACTCATTCGTTTTCCTTCTCCCAAACATCAGTTTCACAGATGAGTAATTATCAAACTCACAGATACATTAATTAGACTATAATATTACTCAAATACACAAGCCCACCGTTTACGCATTTCTACCACACATTCAACAGCAACTGCAGTGCATAATGTTCATTTTTGTCCTAAACATTTTATTTTATCCTTAGTTTGATTTGCAGCTTGAGTTTTCAGTCTGTCATATGCCCTAAGTGCGACCTCAAAGTGCAATACTCAATACCACCAATAGATGGCACCAAAACGACATTGAAATTGAATTGGCAATCCTGTTTTTAACTAGCCTAGTGAACTAGACCAATTCTTGCTTTGCAGAGTTTTATATATACACATATATAGGATGGCTTGCCAGGCTAGTTTTTAACTATATAATCACATAAAATGAGAACAAATAAAGACATTTTACTGCAAGAACTACAGGTATTATTGCAACGTTACCTTTATAAATGAACACTGTGTGTGAATCAGTGACTGTAGAAATGAAATGTGTGAATGAGAGAGAGAGGGGAAAGGAGACCCAGCACCTGTAGGAGGGGCGCTATTGGCCAGCACCCCAGCAGCAATAAATTCTGGGATGCTGATTGGCTAAAAAAAATCCCTTCTTTGTAACAATCAAATGTGATTGGCTGTTTTGCTGCACTTCAGGGGAGCTTTTTCCTGTGCACCAGGAGTGATTTTAGTCTGGTGGGGGCCATTCACTGTTTAATGACAGCTGGTGAAGATGATATGTAAATAATTCAGATTGCATGTAGGCACATACAATTAAGCCAAACACACATTTATAGTGAATATAAGTTTTTTTTATTGATACCGTTTCTATTTACTTTTTAGATTTTTTTTCTCTCTCCATGTCAGGGAGTGTTGTGCCCTATAGCACCCTCTATGGACTAGCCGCCAGTGTTATTTTACGGTTTGTTTACTGAGAGCTGCTGGTGGTCAGGAACCTTCAAGGATGTGTATGATCAGATAACCGTCAGGGTGGTTTGGACCGGGTTTACACTTACCATGACTAAGATAGATAAAAAAATGATGAATTAATCAGTGCTTCATGTTCCTGGTAAGCACAAACAGATTCAGAATTCCGCTCAGTCCTCTATTAGGTCCCAGTGGTCTCCAACTACTGCGGCTTGTATTTCCAACATCTCAGCCAATCGGTTGCTCAACTCCATCAGAATTTGTAATGACCAAATTGTTGGGCAGGGCTGTATGGCTTAAAGGAATGTCAGGAATTATTTGCCTAAAATGGGCTGTTTCAAAAAGTCCCCATTTGTGACATCACAATAAGGAACATTAGCATAGAACCCACCACCACCTGTTGACACTGGAGGAGTAGTGGCTCTTCTCTGAGCTCCTCACCTGGATATTTTTGTTCTTGTAATAATGATGGACGAAGCGAGAGAAGATTTGTTAGTATATTAAAAACTGTTGGTAAAAAATCAAAAACCTAAAGCAGTTGTGGTGTTTTGCTTTTTTGTTAGTATTGTTTTTGTTTGTCTTTTGTCAGAAATTAGAAAACCCCTCGTAAGACAAGCTTCGGTTGTTATCAGTGCTTGACTGTTTACATTTTCACACGGTTCTGAAGAGGCCGCATCCGATGGCGTCCTTGTCACGCGGTCCGTCTTTCTGTTCGTCAGGTGGTCGAGCTGGTGGTAGAAAACTGTCGCTCCAGTGATGGAGAGGTTGAAGGTCTGACGGATGAGTACACAAATCTGGAGAGTCTCTGCATGATGAACGCCGGAATCAGTTCCCTCTCCAAACTGCCCTCGCTGCCCAAACTACATAAGGTCAGTTCACCTGGGTCCATCACTGTCGTAGAAATCCATCAGGCTGTGAAAATGGACAAAGTTGAATCTTTAACCCATCACCAGGCGCTGAGCTTCTTCTGTGTTTCAGCTGGAGGTAAGCGATAACTCCATCTCTGGTGGTTTGGATGTGCTGGTGGAGAAATGTCCCAATCTGACTTACCTGAACCTGAGTGGGAACAAAATCAAAGAGCTGAGCAGCATCAAGCCACTGGTAAGTCTGTCGATCCCTGACTCGCTGGTCCAGGTTCACCTGGACGTGATGTAGACCAGGAAGAGCTCCATCACACATGCGTCAGCACATTCTAATACAGTAGTGTCCAACCCTGGTCCTCCAGATTAAAGTTGTAACACACTGACGGGGAGGTTCTGGAACATCAAAAATATCTACATTAACTGTTTCTTCTGAGTGTGCTGACCTGTAGTCCTTTGGTCCTGCAGCAGAACCTGAAGAACCTGAAGAGTCTGGACCTGGTTGGCTGTGATGTCACATCTCCAGAAGACTTCAGAGACGGTGCCTTCGAGCTGCTGCCTCAGATCACCTACCTGGACGGATTTGACCAGGAGGACAATGAAGTCCCCGACTCTGAGAATGGTGAGCAAACTCCATCTGATTCTTCTGGAAATCCAGAAGGGTTGAGTTCTGACCTGATATTCTGTTCCAGATGATGACGAAGCTGGTCCGCCCGATGATGATGAAGATGAGGAGGAAGAGGATGGCTCTGAGGGGGAAGTTGGCCTGTCCTACCTGATGAAGGAAGGGATTCAGGTGAGTCTGTGGGTGTTTGTGGTATTCTTGGGTTGCTCTTCAGGCTCCTGATGTGCCTCTCTCTCAGGATGAAGAGGATGATGGAGATTATGTAGAAGAGGAAGAAGACGACGAGGAGGAAGAGGAGGAGGAAGGTTTGTGACTTTGTATTAATTAAATCTGAAGTTGTATATATGATAGAATTATTATGGTTATCTCTATAGCATCATGTGACTCAAGCATGTTTAACATAAGAACCGGAAGTGAGGAGAAGATGTTGGAGAACATTTCAACATTTAAGAGTCAACGCTGGTTTTCTGTTGGTGAGTCCAGCAGCAGGGATGGGGGTGGTCTCCGTGTCCCGATGGACCTCAACCTTCTGCCAGATGGAACACCTGAAAAAGTTGATGTGGGTCTGAGAGAGATCAGGAATAATCTAAGCTGCCCACTTCCTGGATCTGGAGGTGTGAAGATCGGCGCCGATCATCTCCTCCCAGAGCAGATGATCAGCTGCAGGCTGCTCTTGTCCCTAACGCTGACGAGAGAAGCTTGTTATAAAGTTACATTAGTTGCCACTCACACAGATGTGTGGTGAAATGTGTTCTCCACACTTGACCCATCCCCTGGGGGAGCGGTGAGCTGCTGACACGACCGCGCTCGGAAACTATTCGGTGGTTTAACCCCCCCCCCCCCCAATTGAACCCCTAATGCCGAGTGTCAAAAAGGCATTGGGTCCCATTTTTAAAGTCTTTAGTATGACCCAACCATGGATTTGAACCCACAACCTCCCAGTCTCGGGGCAGATGCTCATACCGCTAGGGCACTGGGCTGGTGGTGATGGAGTTGGTGGTGATTGACTCCATGACCGATGTGTAGAGCTCCACCATGATTGTTTTTGTCATGTTTAAATTCCTCAGCTGTTGCAGGAAGTGTCTTCTTTTCTGGGCTTTAGATGTTGAGGTCCTGTGGGAGGGGGGTGCCCAGGAAGCAGAAGCTACTGTGGAGTTGAAGGGAGTGATTGGTGGAGGTGGGGCTGGATTGTCGCGGCTGGTACCAGTACTGGTCTCTGTGGCACCAGCGCATCCCTGTAGAATGTGTCAAGTTTTACAGGAAGCTTGAATCAGGAAGGAGCTGCTATCAGAGCAGCCATGACCATGTTCAGGTTCATCCAGTCAACAGCCAAGATGTCAACCTCACTCATGAACATCCAGTCTGATGTTTCACCTACATCAAATCCAATGAAATGATTCCTGATTAGAATGTGTAATGTTTTTGTCAGACGAGGACGGAGCTGCTGTTCAGGGAGAGAAAAGGAAGAGAGATGCAGAGGACGAAGGTGATGATGACGACGACGAGTAGTGGACTTGCATGGCCCCGCCCACATCTGA
Source organism: Aphyosemion australe (assembly GCA_006937985.1). NCBI lineage: Eukaryota > Metazoa > Chordata > Actinopteri > Cyprinodontiformes > Nothobranchiidae > Aphyosemion > Aphyosemion australe. The sequence goes on along the minus strand of SSNS01000176.1, from coordinate 355,745 downwards.
TGACCCCCTTTCCATGATGGGCGTGGCCTCTGAGCTGCAGACACCAGAAGTTCAGGTTCACAGATGTATCATCCCCAGCTGATGTTACCTTGGTAACAGAGGGAGACTTGTCAGACTAGAAGGTGTTCTTGATGATCAGCTGATGGTTGCTTGTCAATAATGTCAACAGAAATCAGACAATACTTTTCCCTGACAGAAACACCCCGCAGCGGCTCAGAGCCTGACTCCTGATTGGTCACATTTCTGACAGTCTTTCTGACAGCTGACTTTGTTTTTGGTTCAGTTCAGAGTTCAGATCGGTTCAGGTGAGTTTTTATGTGATGTCACGTGTCAGGCAGCTGCTGTGGACTCTACTGAGCATGTGCAGTAGAGACCTCCATACATGACAGAAGGAGCATTGAACGTGGAGCTCCTGATCCTCCATGAGCAGAACTCCAATGGAAGTCCTGGTTCTGACTCAGACCTGCAGCGTGTTTCTGTTAGATGAAACCAGTTCAGCCAATGGTTTTCTCTGGTCCAGGACTCATCTCTGTGACTCAGATACTAAATTACCCATAATCCTCAGCAGCTGTGCTCGGTGACATCAGGGCTACCTTCATTTCAACTCCTGATTGGTCCAAAAGTTATCCAACATTAAGGGACACCTGCTGTCTTATGGGACATCTCTCTGGGTCTTTGAAGTGGACTCTTTCATTTTAAAGTGACTGTTACTGCATTAGACCCCCCCCCCCCCCTCCTCCTGCTGTCTGCAGCTCCTGCTCTTGTAAATAATTAAACCGGTTGCTGTAGGTTTCTCTGGTGTCGTCTGTGTGAGTTTGGACCCATGAGGTCAGAGCCTCTCCATGTTAATTTTATTTTTTTATTCCTGTTTTTCTGATTGTGTCGCTGTAATCCCAGACTTTTTAAATAAAATCACTCAAACCAGACAATGCTTTCAGTAGAGTCCGAATCCGCCTGTTAGTTCCTTAGTGATGCTCAGGTCATATCTCACCTCCTGGTCTAGTCCAAAACCCTCGATCCAATAGACCCCTTGACGCGTGATGTCACATGCTCAAGATCCCGCCCCCAGCTGTCGGGCAAGAAGACGGCCCATCCCCATTGACCACCATTGTTGATATCTGTCAGTTGTCAATAAATTGAGCTAAATCTATCAGCATGGTACACACATACAGCAATTCAAACACTCCACTGCAGATTTGTCATTAACATCAATGTGAACATTAGTCACCAGGTATGACAAGATGTTCGACGTCTGATGCGATAACAGAAGGGACATGACCCTGGAGGACTAAAAACTAGAGATTGACGGATATGGTTTTTATTACCAATGCCGATATGTAGAGGTCATAGTCAGCTGATGGCCGAGATAAGCTGCTGATTTGGGCCAATTTTTATGGCAAATATCTAGTTTTAAGGAACGTAGGTTTACATTTAAATGAAATTCAGCTGCAGCACAAGGTTGCTCACAGATGTGCTTGACTTTAAATTGGCTCTTCTAAAGAGGTATATCAGCTGATGTCGATATAAAAATGATAAATATTGGGTGATTGACATATTGGTCTATCCCTACATGAAACTATTAACACAACGATCTTTGGTGTACTTTTAGCTCAAAACAAAGATAATCTAAAGAGTCCAAACCACACAAAAGTTGTTCATATTAGAATGAGTTGCAAAATAGCAGCTAGCTTCCTCTGTCAGATCGATTTAGTCGCCAGGTAACCTGAACATGTATGTGGGCAGGCCAGATGTGTGCACCACTGGATCAAAAATCTGCCTCCTGCTGTTTTGTTTTTCTGCTTTTGTACACCTACAGAGGGCACTGTTGCCTCACGCTGACGTATGTTGCTATAACGATGTGTCACAGGTGTTTCACATCCTCATTGAACCTTCAGGTGAAACCAGTATTACTGAAAATGAGAAAAGTTCTGACTGAAACAGAACCTTCATACATCCTGTTCTTGGGTCAGACCTAGTTTATGTAAACACACACTCACTCTCAGATCCAGGTTTATAACTTTTATTTTAGAACACATTCTGCTCAGAACTCAGATGAACTACATTTCTCATCATCCCCTGCAGTTTTAAGGCCTCAGAACAAGCACATTATTAATCATACAGGAAGACGTTCAGAGGGACCGTTCTGATCGCCCGGCTCACATACATGAATACGTAGATGCCCCATTGGGCGCTGGAGAGCATAACAGTGTCGCTGCCATATTGGATGGGTTCCTCGCTCTCCAAACCCAACTGGAGTCAATGCAGAGTGAGCAGCTATGCCTGGTTTTTGTACAACCTATTGTACTATTGAAAACAGATCACGTAGGATCACCATTGACTTTTCTAGCCCACCTGTTGGGATTTTACATTTTAATTTAATTTATATTTTATCGATCATGCCATACCATATGTCTGATTTTGTAAAAAAGCATAATGAAATGCTTTTTAGTTGCGTAAACACATTCCTAAATACACTGGCGGCTAATGGAGACCCATCCAAGATGGTGGCTGACCACTATGGCAGCGCCAGTGCCCAGGGTGTCTACATATATGATGTCTGTGATCCAGCTGCTAAAGCAGAACCTAGTTTGTGTTTTTTAGGGTGAAAAAACTCTTATTGCTACAAACCGTAACAGAACCGGGCCGCAGAACACACAGGTACAAAATCTTTACAAAAATAAACTTCTGGAGGTAACAAAGTTGACCCGTTTACAACCACAGAACCTTTTTGTCTGACTAATTTTTGATCTGAACTTGATCAGAACCGGCCTGTCACTGTTGCTATGGTGATGCCTGTCTCTCACAATGTTCAGGTTGTAGATAAACATCACACACTGAGACATTGTTGGGTTCCTCAGTGCAGTTGGTTCTGATCCAAACAAAGCACAGGTGGAGTGGGTCCATTTTAACAGAACAGTTTTTCTTGTAGAAGTTCTGGAAAAGCAACAACTTATAGATACATTTTCTCCCTTTTGGCTTTCCGTACTCTGCTGTTTGTCTGTTCTTGTAATGTCGGTCCGACCCAAACAGCAGCTACTAGAACTTCAGGTCCAACATACCAACCTGAGCACCACTCCGAAAACAAGGTGGGTGGGGAAGGGGTTTGTAAATGTTCACTTCCTGTTGATTGCTCATGTTTACAAATAAGTTACAGAGAGGGCTCTGTTGTTTGTTGGGGTCGGGGTCAAGGGTAAAAACTCCTGAGGTTGTTTACAGTTTTTAAAACCTCTTCATTCAGTTTTCAGTCGGTCTGACTGAAAATCAGAGACAGATCAAAGTCTTGTGGCTTCATTTGGACCGGACTGATCTGGTCTGGTTTAGTCTGGTCCGGTCCTGTCTAGTCCCATCCAATCTGCTTTAATTAGGTCTGGTCTGGTTCAGTCTGGTTTAGTCTGATCACATCCAGTCTGGTCTGGTTTAGTCCTAGTCTAGTCTGGTCTGGTATGGTCTGATCCACTGGGTGTCCTTCAGCCTGTGGCCTACATCAGGCTGTTGCGGTTGGGGTGTTTTTTGGTGCTGTTAGAGGGTGAAATGGAGTGGGTGGGGCCCAGTTGTTGGTACAACACCTTCAGTTCCTTCACCTCCTGCAGCACCTCGCGGGCCTGGTTCCAGGCTACTGTTGCCTCCTTAAGGAGTCTCTCAGCTTCAACTCGTGCTGCTTCTGTTGACAGTTTCCCTCCCTTGGCCTTCCGGTCCTCGTCAGGCCGGACCTCTGTCAGGAGCCGCTCTGTCTGTTCCAACTTCTGGCTGATGAGCTCCTGCAGCCGGCTGAGTGGCATTGTGCTTTCGGTCGGCGTCGAGGCCAGAGATTGAGATGTCACTTGTGAATTGTTCTTTAGCGTTCTGGACTCTGAGTGGGTCAGGATCTCGTCCATGGACGAACAGCGGCTTTTCTCCACTGAGGTGAGATGGTCGTCCAGGTGGGGGTTGTGGCTGGAGCCCGCCCTCTCACACACCACCACCTCACGGGGAAGGCTTTGAGACTTCACACAACCCTCGGCAGTTCGGGACAAAAGTGCACCGTCTGTTTTGGACCTGGGACATTCTGGTTTCTCCAAGTCTTCACTGGTATCGACTCTCAGATGAGAGGCAGAGTCCTCCTCCTGGATCAGGTCCAGAGTTAGCATCCCATCTGAGGATGAGGTAGAAGCCTAGCAGATAGAAAGGAGACGGGTCAGTTCCCGGCTCACCCTCAGAACTGCTTCAGTAACCCTGAGCTGGTTCTTAGGGGCAGGGCGGGTGTGTGTGTGCGTTTGTTCGTTACTGACCACAGCCAGCAGATGGCCCCGGGTGGGAAGTCGGCGGTTTTGAGGAATCTTCACTCGGTCACGAGTCAGGTGAGACAGCTGAGAATCCACCATTACCTGAAAGAACCAACAGACAGAACTTATGTTCTAAAATGTTCTGGTTTCACTGGGGGAACGTGTCAGGTTCTGGTCCTGCCAGCAGGACCTGGGCTGCAGCTATGGAATATTGTAGTAATGGATCATTCTTTGAAATAATCATAGTCACAAAGTTCTTTTGTGCATTACATTACATTGTTCATGTGCATTACACCTCACCTGTTCAAAGCTGCTGATCTGTGCGTGCACGTGCATTTGTCACATGCTGCTAAGGATCAGTTTGGTAATTAATTATTTATGAATTAAAAACTATTTTCAGAACATTCATCTTTACCTAAACGAGCTATCAGTGGTCAGATCTCACCGCTCCGTCCACCAATCAGACTTCAGAAGTTTTGTTACTCATCATTGTTCTGGAATTATCCAAAAACCTTCTGGATATAGTATCTGTTACTCAGAATGAGTCTGGAGAGTTCCTCGTCAGCTGGTCTCAGATATCCAGTTTGGTTCAGAAACACTCCCTCCCTGGGAGAACCGGATCATGACTTAGGTCAAAAAACATCTGATCAACTCAAGGAGCTTTTAGATCACGGGTCCCCCAGAAACTGTACAATTGGATAATTTGATGAACCGGTCCAGATTCTAAACCTGGTCCCATAGACTAAATATTGGGAGGGGAGATGCTGCGGTGAGTCACAAAATGAGATCAGAACCAAACACTGGTATTAAATATTTAGCATTCTGGTTCTGTTAAAGACATACACACTAATACGGCTGGTTCTGACTAGATGGATCCTACACAGAAACATTCTAATCTCCAGCCAGCCAAATGTACGATGTACATCCTCAGGTGTCAGACAGACCACAGAGAAAAAACATCAGGTTTCATTCAGAAATGATGCTATTTAGTCAGACGTCTGATGGGTTTTAGAATGAAACCTGATGTTTCTCATCATCTGTATGACATGACCTGAGTATGTCCTAAAAGTACACCGTACTAGTGACACTACCTGTTTATATTAACTAACCAATCAGAACACAAATGGTTCAGTCAGAACCGCAAGAGTCCAGCTCAGTACCTCATCCAGGATCCGATTCTTGGCTTTGGTGATGGAGGCGTTCAGAATGTTAATCCATGACTCTTTCTCTTCAGGACTGACGGCCAGGAAGACCAGGTTTGGTACCTGAAACACATCAAACAGGTGACACACCTGGGTTTTCAGGGGGAGAGGGGGCAGCAGTGGAGGGTATTCAGATTAAGTCAACTCATCAGGAAGAAGATCGAGTCAGAGCCCGGTTCTGTGTTCTGGAGCTAAACGTTCCTGTTGTTTCCTCTATCCTGGAATCAAAGTTCTGGCTTTGATTTTATTCTTATAATTCACAGATAACATGTTTTAGGTTTCACCTCACAAACGTCACCTGCTGCTAAAAACCGCTCAGCCTTTTATAGCTGAGTGAGATGCAGAAATGTAGAACCAGAAAAAAGGCTGACTGGACAAAACAGGAAACATTAAAATAAATGTTGAAGCAAATGAAGAAATCTTGCTCTGAACCAAAGTTTGACAAATCACAAATAAACTCTGAGAAAAAGCAGTTACTTATTAGTGTCATTAATTACCACAATGTTAATATCTGATACAAAATAAAAACCAGATCAGCAGAATCCATAAAATATTATTAATCAGCATCTGAAATTATTGATGAAGAATCTATTCAATCATCAGAGTTAAACCTCTTAACAATCTGGGTCGCCCCATGTGTGGGACGTTGGAATGCTAACCAGATGTGTCAGGTGTGTATGAGTGCACACAGGTCTGTGTACAGGTGTTCATTTGTGTGTGTGTGTGTGTACAGGCTGTTGTTTCTGTGATTTTTTTTTAAACTTTTCTTGCTTTTATTGACTTTTGTTAATTTTGTAAAATCTCGTCCTCTTGTTTTAATTTCTGTTACTATATGTGTTTGTTTAAACTCATCTCTCTGGTTTTGTGTACAGCGCTTTGGGCCACCTTGGCTGGTGGTGTAAAGGTGCTCTACAAATAAATAAATGATGATGTGTGTGTGTGTGTGTGTACAGTTGTTTGTCTACAGGTGTGTTTGTGTGTACAAGTATGTGTACATGTGTCCAGGTGTGTTTTTCTAAAGGTGTGTGTATACATGTACAGGTGTGTTCATGTGTCTACAGATGTTTTTATGTGTGTGTACAGGTTTATGTGTGTACAGGTGTGTGAAAGTGTGCACAGGTGTACCGTGTTGCCTGGTGAGCTGCAGCGCTGTAGTCTGAACTTGCTGTGGTTCTTTTTGCTGCGGCTCTTGAGCTTCCTGATCTCCTCACAGCGCTCATAGTCAGACAGGTCCAACACCTCATCAGCCCGACTAAGCTCCTTCACCTGCAAACACACCAGTAAACACAGGTTACAGGGGTCCTTTTATGCATTTTTAGCTGTTCCTGTATATGTTAAGGTGATAGTGCCCCTGCTTGTTATTAAAGACACTATAAGTATAAGTACTGTATAAGCACTCTTAATTGGCTTCATGTTTCAGGTAGTGCCGTCATGAGATTTAAAAATTTTTATTAGACTAATTAATCATGATCTATAATTAATCTAATTAATCTCTTTTTTAATCTCACCTACTAATGGCTGAGAAAAGCCCTCATTTTGATGTATTTTTATTTAAATTCATTACATTATTCTGGCAGAATAAAAGATTAATATATAACAAAAAACTGGCTTTATAAAGTCATTTATTGTTTAACAGACTTCTCTAAACTTTCCTTTTACATCACCAAGGCAGAATAATACTGTGCTCTTTTGTCGTCTCGAATAATTAGAATTTCAAAATAAAACATCATGTCCATATAGAATGCTCCAAGTTAACAAGGAACGCTTTGAGAAATGCAAATAGTGATCACAGAACTTGTTACTAAAACATTTATCTGAAATTAAAATAAATAAAAAATAAAATGCTGAAAAGGCATTAAGTACTCACTTCTGACATGTGGTATGGCATGATAGTTAAATATAAATATAATTACATAAAATAAAAATAAAAAATCATAACTGGTAGGCTAGAAAAGTCCCAGTAAAGTTATAGATTAAAAATTAGATTAATGCAATAAAAAAAAAGTGCACTAAATGTGGCTGTAATTAATTAATCTCAATTAATGCGATAATTTGACATCCCTAGTTTCCGACCTGCAGGTTGTGTTTGTGCAGGTTGTTGTTTAATGTGGTTGTTGTTTATAGTTTCACCACTGGGTTTGTTGCATTTATTCACCAAAAGAACCAAACTCAACCACAAATATCAAAGTGGAGATGTTCACCCAGAATGCACAGCTGATGTCAGCTGTCAGCACAGTGGGCTAATGGTTGTGCCTGGATCTGCAGCTACGGGACTAAATCTCGTCATAAAATGGAACCAAGATCCAAACACAGCAGCAAATCTCCACTGGCATGGGGTCTTAGAGGACCAGAACCGGACTGAAATCAGAGACCTGAAAGTCTATAAACCTCAAAGTGAGTCCTGCTTATCCAACATGTCTGACATCTCTGAGGAACCGTTCTGTGTGCTTGTGTCTCACACGTACGCACGCACGCACGCACACACATCCGTCTCCATAGAAACCGCATCCATTATTAATCAGCTTTAAAATGAGACTTCCTGGGGGGGGGGCGCACACACACACACAAAGAGAGAGAGCAGTACTGACTTAATCTCCTATGACAATAAAAATGTCATAATTTTCAACAATGACAGTTACAGTAGATGATGTGAAACAGGGTTTGTGTAAGTTTGGGTAAATTCATCCATTCATCTTCCTTAATCGCTTCATCCTCAGTAGGGTCTCAGGGAGATGGTGTTACTCATCAGTCCCCAGGTGAGAATCTCTGCTTCAGCAGATCATGCTGTCTACTTTTTTATCTCTCAGATGATTCTTATATGGAGACAGAAGTGTCCTGAGGACCATCAGACAGTTTTAGTACTCTGAGAAGTTTCCTGTCATACTTTGGATGAGTATGACCAGGTTTTAGAAAGTAAAACTATCTGCATGTCATCCACTCACAGGTTGGTGCTCTACATCAAGGATGAAAAGCAGGAGAGCTGGAGCACTCAAGTTAGTCCAAATGGTTTGTTAGATGCAAAAAAAAAAGGAAACTAACGTTTCAACACCGTGTGAGTCTTCGTCAGAGGTAATTTTTACAAAGACTCACACACTGTCGAAACATTAGTTTCCCTTTTTTGCACCTATGACCAGGTTTTGTTGGACAGGGTTTAGCTACTCTAATCTAATGGAGCTTCTGTCAAAATGTTTGCATCTTTTGTCCACAGCCACTTACAGATGTGGATGTAACGGCAGTTACCCTTGAGGCTAACAATAAGCTACTTAGAGGGAAGTCAGGCTCAATCAGAGGGGACAGGATGGAGATGTGCAAGCATAGTGGAAAGTGCATGAAGACAAGAGACTGCAGTAGAGCAGGGAAGAGAAGTTCAGGGTAAGAGATGCTCTCTAAAGACCTGGGTCTGGTAGCTCCTTAGGTCACTCCATCATCATAGAAAAACACAGTAACAGAGTCTGGGTGGTCAGGAGCGTGGTGTCGGCACTGTTAACAGTCCTTAGATCAGAGTCTTGAGGATTTGAGTAGATGGGCGGCGTTCCATTCAGGACTTTGTAGACTAACATCAGTTACTTGAATCTGATGCAGACAGCTAACAATAGCTACTGGAGCTCCATAAACAGAGGGTGTGACGTTTGCTGATGGAAGACCAGATGTGCTGCCCTGTTCTGAACCATCTGCAGAAGTTTGGGTGAGTCTTGCCTTAGTCAGGGTGGAGATGACTAATATTGTGCTGTATGGTTAGTTTGTCCAGGGAGACGAGCTGTTGTTGGTGTTGGGCTTTAATCCATCTCCATGTCAGAGACAGTCTGAGATCCGTGCTGAGACAGTGTGGTCACCAGCTGGGTAGAACAAGCTATGTTGTCCCAGTGAGGTGGTGTATGTGGCAAAGAGAACAGGTCCCAGTGTTGAGCCTTGGGGAACCCTGGTGGTGAGGTAGTGTGCAGCAGAAGTATGACCAAGCCAGGATGCGCTGAATGTCTGACCTGTGAGGTAGAATTCAAACCAGGACTATGCTGTCCCTGTCCATGTCTGTGCTGGAGAGGATGGACAAAAGGTCAAATGCAGCTGAGAAATGGAGCGGGACAAGAGCAGAAGACCTGGCTTTTGCTCTGGCTTCTGATGCAGCTTCTGTTCTCCTGCTCTACACAAGCTGCAGCCCAGTCCAGAACCACTGATCCAGTCCAGAACCACTAATCAGTACAGAACTCCTGATCCAGTCTGGGTCAACAGTTCTCTGGACTCTCTTGTTTGGTCATAAATCAAATCAGAACATTTGTGCAGTATGATTAACAGGTGGAGCAGCCAATCATAGAACCTGATGACGTTTGAGTTTCAGACTAAAACCTGTCTTTGTGTTTCTGCACAGGGTCTGGTGGTGTTTTGGTTCTGATGAATAGGTTCTCATGCACATGGGTCAGTTGTGTCAAACAAAGACTAAATTGGTCACTTGAGCCAAGTCCAGTCAGCAGGACCAGGAGGAGTACTGAAAAAATCATATTAGAAGTTTGCAAAATTTCCTGGTTGAACTTTATTAGCAGAGTTATGCAAACACGGGACATTAATGTCGTTGTGACGGCACCTGGAGACATTCAGACACAAATTTCATCTGATCACTTGCAAATCCCAGAGGAGAATCTGAGGAACTAATTTGAGAAACAAATCAGATTTGACTGAACAAAGTCTAAGACTCATTCCTGCTGGATGGGATGGTCAGGGCTTCTCTGGTTACCATGGAGACCAGCAACATCACACAGGTCTGAGTCTACCAAACGAACACTCCGACACATCCAAAACAAAGAAACATCTGAATCTGTCAAGAGGAAGTGTGTGTGTGTGTGTGTGTGTGTGTGTGTGTGTGTGTGCGTGCGTGCGTGCGTGCGTGCGTGCGTGCGTGCGTGCGTGCGTGCGTGCGTGCGTGCGTGCGTGTGTGTGTGTGTGTGGTTTCTCTGGTGCAACACTGAGTTTATTCCTGGTCACACAGGAAGTTGATCTGCTGAACAGAGACGTCACTGAGCCAAACTCCTTCACAGAAACCACCTGAGACCCAAACGGGTAAATGTCCTAATATGGTATTCAGATGATTATCAGGAAGCTTCAGTGTGTCATGTCACCAACTGAGTGGTGGTCAAGAAAGAGGAACTGTAGAAACCATCACAGAGCTTCCTCAAATAAAACAGAACTGACTGATGAAACTGAATGCACCATGAAGGCCCGACACCTCCATCATCTCAGGATCATAACAACAATAATATTTTGTACACTGCTTTTAGGCAGGGACTCCAAAGTGCTTTACACTACACTCATTCACACACTGGTGGTAATGAGCTACATGGTACCCACAGCTGCCCTGGGGCACACTGGGAGAAGCCACCGGTCCCTCTGACCACCACCAGCAGATGGGTGGGTGGGGGGTGAAGTCTCTTGCGCAAGGCTGCAACGACTGACCCCCTGAATGGAGCCTGGGTTCAAAACGGCAACCCAGCAGTTACAGAGCAAACTCCAAACCCGAGCCAACATCACCCTGTGCCACACATTGGTTCCTGCAGCAGGAGGAACCAGAACCTTCAAAACATTTTGTTCCTCATGGAGAACATGCAGAACTCTAGAACAGAACCTTGCACTGGACTGCTTTTGATCCTGCTGATTGTCTGACCGTTACTGCCTGTTTCGCCAGGATCTGCCTCCTCCCACACACCCATTCGACATCAAAAAACGTTACCATCAAATTTCTTTATTTAATTGGAACAAGTGTTTCCATCTATCAGATATTTCATTTTAGTTCAATTCCCCCCCCTTCTTAATTTTTTGACCAACTTCAGCCGTTCTCTCCATCCGACCGACAATAGTTGCACCCACGATTTGCATTAGGTCCCAGGAGAAAGCCTTTGTCATCTCACTGCAGAGTTCCCAATCAGCTGAGACTCAGGAGATACCTTCTGTATGTGATGAAGGTTCTGCCGGACCTTCGGCCTGTGCCACTGCACTGAAACCAGATCTCAGACTGAAACTAGACCCCTGCAGAACATCAGCTGTAGAAAGTCAAAGTGAAGTTTTCAGTTTGTTGTTAAAACTAAACTGCAGAACCCAGTGGAATGTGGGTGGTACCACTGAGTACTCGGAGGAACATGGATCACTGAATCACCTTCAATCGTGAATCTTCATCTGATGAAGATGAGAGGCTTTGGATTCACATTGTGAAAATGAGGTAAAAAGCTCCACTGTCCCTTTAAACACACAGCATCAAGGCTCTGATGTAGATAGGTGACCTTCACTTGTAAGCACTGGCCCCTAACTCACCTCTTTGGCACAGATAAACAGCTGATCTCCTCTCAGAACCACAAAGCGGTTCTTCCAGATCTCTCTGAAGATCCCTTTCCCACAGAACTTCCTAATCCATCCCACTTTCTCCGGTGGTGAGTTCTGCGGTACTGATTCCGGTGGACTCTGAAACATAAACAGGACAGTGTCAGGTGAACTGAGCTCGCAATTCCAGAACCAACACCTGGTTCAACATTGGTCAACACAAACAACCAACTGGGTCAGATCCAGGATCACATCAGGGTCTTTCTGTGCTGATTTCTTACACAGCTGTCAGTTTGTGATGCCTTCAGGGTCCAGTGTAACTCTCAGTCCGTAATGCCTTCAGGGTCCAGTTTAATGTCTCAGTCTGTGATGCCTTCATGGTCCAGTTTAATGTCTCAGTCCGTGATGCCTTCATGATCCAGCTTAACATCTAAAGTGTGTCAGTCTGTGATGCCTTCAGGGTCCAGTTTAACATCTAAAATCTGTCAGTCCGTGATGCCTTCAGGGTCCAGATTAATGTCTCAGTCCGTGATGGCTTCAGGGTCCAATTTAACATCTAAAGTCGGTCAGTCCGTGATGCCTTCAGGGTCCAGTTATGTCTCAGTCCAGTTTGTTAATGTTAGTCAACATGTGTTGCCTTCAGGTGTCAGGTGTAATTTATTTAAACCTATCAGACGAGTGTAACGTGAACCTGGAGCTGTCGGAGGATTAACTATCTCTCTGCTTGGAGTTTAACTCCGTTCCCTAATTTAACAAGAACATCCGAACTCTTCACCTTAGCTTCTTTAACCGGTTCCGTCGAACCGTCGCTAGATTTCGACTGTTTGTGAACTTGATTATTTCACGTAACGAAGCGCACACTTATTCTGAAAACCGGAAATGGCTTTCACCGTAAATAGAGGATTTTATTGCCTTCACAATAAAAGGCTTAAGCTCATTGTGGATGCTTTTGTTACACCCGGTTCGGTTTAACCGGAGAAACCAGACCGTCAGAAGCCCCAGGTATCGGTTCCGTTAATACTCACCCGTTTATCGGAGTTGTTCTTCATTTTAGCGGCTGTCAAGCTGTCGGTACCGGGACTTCTCCCACTTTCCTAGGAACTCCGTTACACTGCGGGAGGAGCCGATGAAAGGCTAAAACCCGGTTAAAGTCCAGAAGGAAGGAGCGGAACCAATGCCGGAGTCCGCCGCTCCTCGGCTCCTTGTTCTCGGTGTAACTCTGAGAGCCGCTCCGCTGCTGCTTGCCTCCAGCGGGTTCCGCTTTACTCTGACCGGCCAGGAGCGACTCTGAGAGTCGGTGTCCGGTTTCTCCTCCCTCCTCCTCTTACCGGACCCCCGCTGGCTCAGCGGCTCCTCGGCAGCCTCGCAGCTCCCTCCACTGGTGGACAGCATGAGAGCAGATTCCAGTGGGTCTTGCAGGACCAGAAAGACGGACCAGCTACACAAAAAGTTTTTATTCACTTTTAAAGACAAAAAAAAAAATCTATTTTCCAGATGTGCTGCTTCCAGCTGTTTTCAGCCCCAAACCAGCTGGTTTTGTTCAGCTCCGGTAACCTCTGGTGATTTTATAAATAAACGGAATTAATTTATAACAAATCTTGATCAATTTGTTGTTGTATAAAAATATTCTGTCATTTATTATAGCAAATGTGTACAAAAATAAAATACTGTATTGTTTAGATAAAATGTTTGTGACCCAGAAGCCTCCGTGGTTCCGTTTGAAGTTTCTGCAGAACAAACCTGTCTAAATAAAATGATCCAGAACCTGATCCAGAGTTCTTATTGGGTCCTTTGTCTCTTGAACTCTGAGCCTGATCTGAGATCAGCTTCTTCAGCGTTTTGGCTTAATGAAGCTCCAGGACTCACCAGCAGCAGAACTCTTGGTTCTGTTTGGACGAGTTATTAGTTCCCCCCAGAACCTGAACCCGAGGCTCCATCCTGTCTGCAGATTCTCGGCTCAGATTCAGATCATCACGTTAATCCGGCCCACCCTGTGCTGGATGTTGGCAGATGTTTAAAGGCTATCAGCTGACCTGGAGTCAGTTTAAACTGGGACTTGGGACAGATCACAAACTGGGTCAGACAGACAGAAGCTGATCTGAGGATTATCTGGTAGTACAAAACACCCCAAACAACATAAGTGCTTCAGTCAGAAATCTGATCTGGGTTTCACTCAGACCATCAGCTGGCACCAAGACCAGCTGTTGGGCGGGGGGGGGGGGGGGGGGGGGGGGGCACCTTCACTGTTTTAGACTCCACCCCCCCTGTGATGGATGCAGCCTCCATTATAGTCACCAGCGTCTGTTTTGTTGATCCTCTGAGTTACCAGTAAGCGTCTGATCTAAACCATCATCTGGATCCCAACCAGGAGGTTTCCCCTTTAACACTTCATGGTGGATCTGATAATGGATCTGCTCGGGGTCTGAAGGGCACTAGAATCAGGCCTGAACCAGGAGTTCCAGCTACTATGTCCATCAGACTGGTGTCTATACTGGTCCAGGCAGGGGACTGGTGTCTACTGGTCTAGACAGTCTAGACAGGAACTGGTATTTATACTGGTCTAGACAGGAGACTGGTGTCTAGGTCTAGACAAAGGACTGGTATCTATACTGGTCCAGACAGGGGACTGGAATACATGAAATATGAAATATGCTGCTATAGAAAGGGGACTGATATCTCCTGCCACCTACTGGACAACAAGAAGAAGAAACAATGTTTTATATAGCGCCCCTCAAGATAAAAATCAATGATAAATCTCCACAAGAACAAAAACAAAAAATAAATTATATATATATATATATATATATATATATATATATATACACACATATATATATATATATATATATACATACATATACATACATACATATATCAGCTTCATTTTTGTCCTCATTTTTCAGTTTAAAAATTTCAATTTCCCTATATATATATATATATATATATATATATATATATATGAGAGAAATTGAAAAATTTAAACTGAAAAATGAGGAGGACAAAAATGAAGAAGAGAAGGCAATACATGATCCTGGGAAAGGCAGAATTGGTAGAGATAGCAGCATGAAAAGAAGGTAGGGAAGAAGAATCAACAGGAGGTCACACCAAAGCCAGCCTGAACAGGTGAGTCTTCAGCTGCTTTTTAAAGAGACCACTGAGTCCACTGATCTCAGGCTCAGGGGGAGAAAGTTCCAGAGTCTGGGGGCTACAAGCAGCAAATGATCTGTCAATTATGTAACAAGTGTGTAACAAGCGTTAAGATAACACATTTCTGTACCAGTTCCACCTGGAATTTTAACAGATTTTTAGGAGTTGAGACATTTTAGCACATAATTTTATTTTTTCCACATAAACTTTACAAAGTTTGTCAAACTAACATTAAACATAAAGCTGAAATAATTTACAGAAGTTTAATAAAATGTGAGCTTCCGACTGTCAGACTCTCTGTGAGTTTTAATTATTCACACACAAAATCATAAATCATCTCCTCACAATGATGCCCAACATAAACTAAACACAAATTTAGTTTAAAAAATAATAAATAAAAAAACCTAAAGCGTAAGATAAGAAAATACAAGAAGAGATCAGCAGCAAAAACAGAAGAAAGCTCTGAACCAGTAGGAAACTTAAAGGCAACATTAAGGAAACAAACAGAAGACATCCAGATGGAACACCTTCACCACCTCCACCTGAGCATACCTCAGAAAAAAAGTCAAACTAACGAACGTTTCTCAGTCCGCCCTGATAGGGCGCTGCTGCCAGAGGTCAGCCTGACCAGTCGGGTGCTCTCCTCCCACAATCTCCTTGCCACCTCGTCATCTCGTCCTTCTGGTGCCACTTCTTTCTCTGTGCAGTCACTATGGAAACAAATACACTTGAATGAACTACTTTGATCTGATGCTCACCTGAGGAGGTCACGTCAGCTTTTAACAGTAAGCTCTACCTCGACCTACCTGTATGAGGTGTGTGATATCATCAGTAAACTGAACTGTGCCACCCTGCTGGTGATTATTAGCCCCTCCTCCTACCTGAAATAGCAGCCAGAACGGTCCTCCAGACCTGGGGTCACAGCGCAGAACAGGGTGGTCTGACATCCCTGCCAAGGGGTCTTCATCAACAGCAGGACGGGAAGCCTCATCAGTGCACCAATCAGAGGGAACTGGTTCTCTACATGACGGCTGAGCTCAGTCCTGATCACACCTGGGTGGAGACAAAATGCAGAAACACCAGAACCTGGAAGACAGACGAGGACAAGTCAGCCAATCAAAGATCAGCTAAAGCATGATCAAATGATTCAATCTTAGTTCCACTTCTTCTGTTCCTTCTCTTTAGGGTTCAGGAAGACGTCCAGCTGTCTCTAGTGTTGGTGTTTTTTAGAGACCTGTGAGTCGTAGAGCGAGTTCCCTGGTGAACAGGATGTTGGCCAGCTTGCTCTGCCGGTAGCTCCCCAGTGCGCTGTACGGACGCTTGGTGAAGAACAAGTCATCAAAGTCAATGCGACCTGCAAAATATCCAAAATAAACCGCACACGTCATAACATCCCAGTAACATCAAAGGACGTGAGGTTTAAGGACAGGGGTCATACCTCCCTGGTGGGCGATGGATGACACATTGATCACACGACTGGGAGCGGAGCTCCTCAGCATTGGCAGAAGCAGATTGGTCAGCAGGAAGTGACCCAGATGATTGACAGCCATCTGAGTCTCAAAACCGTCCTCTGTGATCTTTCTGGGACACATCATCACACCTGCAGGCAGGTAGAGGGTCACTGTGGTTTACAGGTGAACACCAAACAAACAGGTTAGCTCACCTGCATTATTGATGAGGACATCAAGTCTGTCTTCACTGTCTTGGAAGTCCTTGGCAAACTGCGTCACTGAGTAAACGGAGGCCAGGTCCAGGTGCCTGATCACCACATTTCCATTTCCTGTTGAGCGTCGGATCTCCTCTGCTGCCTTCTCCGCCCGGATCAGGTCCCTGCAGGCCATCACCACCCGGGCACCTGGTCAGGAAGACATTCCTACTGCTGATTGTGTTCCTCTGAGCTTTAGTGGAACCATAAGATCATAACAATGATTATCCACTCCCCCCCATCTTCCCTTTTTTTTAATCCCCAGTGAGATCAAGGCTTATCCCTCTGATTATGCACTCTAGCCAAAAAAATCCACTATTAAAACTCTATTATGTACAATATTATATTGTTATTGCTATATTATACACTGCCTGGCCAAAAGAAAAGTCACCACCAAAAAAAGGGTCACACACTAACATTTTGTTGGACCACCTTTAGCTTTGATTACAGCACACATTCACTGTGGCATTGTTTCGAAAAGCTTCTGCAATGTCACCAGATTTATTTCCATCCAGTGTTGCATTAATGTTTCACCAAGATCTTGCATTGATGATGGTAGAGTCTGACCGCTGCACAAAGCCTTCTCCATCACATCCCAAAGATTCTCAATGGGGTTAAGGTCTGGACTCTCTGGTGGCCAATCCATGTGTGAAAATGACATCTCATGCTCCCTGAACCACTCTTTCACTATTTAAGCCCGATGAATCCTGGCATTGTCATCTTGGAATATGGCCGTGCCATCAGGGAAGAACAAATCCATTGATGGAATAACCTGGTCATTCAGTATATTCAGGTAGTCAGCTGACCTCATTCTTGGAGCACATCCTGTTGCTGAACCTAGACCTGACCAACTGCAGCAACCCCAGATCATAGCACTGCCCCCACAGGCTTGTACAGTAGGCACTAGACATGATGGGTGCATCACTTCATCTTACTCTCTTCTTACCCTGATGCACCCATCACTCTGGAACAGGGTCCATCTGGACTCACCAGACCAGTTTTTAATAATGCGTTGGACAGTTCTGAACCCAGTTTTAGTCGTTTCTGCAATCTCCTTAGATGTTTTCTCTGCTTGATGCATGCCAATGATGTGACCCTTCTCAAACAGACTAACATCTTTTCCACAACCAGACGTATCTTTCCACATGGTTGTTGAAGAAATGAGAAGCAACTCATTGCACCAGTTGGGGTTAAATAACTTGTTGCCAGCTGCCATGCAGTAATTATCCAATAGGAGGCTCCTACCTATTTGCTTAGTTAAATCCAAGTGGTGATTTTATTTTTGGCTGGGCAGTGTAACAATATTATAGCTCTTTTATAACACGTCTAGGGAGGAAAATTAATTTATACAAAATTTTAAAGTAGGCATTAGGGGAGCCTGCCTAAGATGCAGAGGGAATTCATTCAGCAGCAGAAAAAGCTCCATCTCCTCTGGACCAGCATGGTGTCGTTGGCTGCAGCAGATCAGAGAGACATGAGGGGGCAGAAGTGTTTAGGGACTTACCAAGTAAAACTATTTTAAACTGAACTTGTATATTAACTGGGAGCCAGTGAAGGGAAGCCAGAAATGATCAAATGTTTTCTCTTTTGTCTTTTACCAGTTAAACATGGAGCTTCAGCCTCTTGAAGCTTAATAACGCCCTGTTACAGGAATCAAGCTGCTAGGTGCTAGGGACTGCAGATGTAAATTAGCACTAGTGCTACTATCTGGCATATTTACTTATACAATTGTTGTTGAAGTTCATTAATATGCACTGTCCCTGTTAAATAAATAAAGTAAAGTAAAGCTGAGATGTTACGAATCACCTGTCTTAAAGGGGTCAGAGGTCACAGCAGCTCTAAGAGAGACTGGCACAACATGAGCTGATTAAAACTTCTCAAGAGCTCAAACTTTAATCTTTCAGCTGTTTCCTTCAGAGCCGTTTTTAGAGTAAAGCAGTTTTCTGATTCTCACTCAAACACAAAAACTTTCTTCTTCAGCTGATCTTAACTTTTTATCTTATAAACTCAGAGACGGAAGACAACAGTCCCAATATAAACTTCTATTCTGAGGGTTAAAGGTCTAGCATGTTTCTGCTCTGAAGGTGTAGCTGCTCTAAGGAAACCGTGTTGTTGCTGCAGTCACTGCTGACCTTGGATGACAGGCTGACCCATCACACACTGAGTTCTACTCTCAGGTTTCTCCCAGCCATGATGATGCAATAGGGACATGTTATCATGGTGATCTATGGGGCCAAACACGGACCTCTTCAGGCTGAACACACTTGCTGACACTTGTCAGATGAGGTCGAGGAGATGAGTCTCACCTCTTGCTGCCAGGTCTCTGCAGGTCTCTTTACCGATGCCAGTGTTGGCTCCTGTGACCAAAACTGTCTTCCCATCCAAACGTACTAAACAACGACACACCCCACCTGCAATCCACTTCCTGATCACTGCCACACCTGTAAACAAAATCAGCTGTTACCATAGAAACAATAGGTGAGTGCTGAGTTGAGTCAAGTACTGGGGAGCAGTGACAGCTCGTTCATAGGGGGCGCTGGGGTGACATCCCTTGTTATATAAAGGGGGAAAATATATATTATAAAAATATATATAGCTACATATATTTATCATCAGTATGTCAGTTTTACTTAATTGTGTGTGCGTACATGCAATCTGAATTATTTACATATCATCTTCACCTGCTGTCTCTCATTTAACAGTGAATTTCCCCCAACAGATTCAATGAAGTCACCCCTGGAGTGCTGGAAAAAGTGCCCCTTAACTGCAGCTAAACTGCCTATCACGTCTGGTTGCTAGGGAGAACTGGTAGATTTTTGGCCAATCAGCAAAGCTGAATTTAATGTCTCCGGGGTGCTGGGGTATATGAGTATAGGGAGCCTAAGTCACACCCATCTACTTCCGGACCATGAGTCCTCGGAAATAAGAAAAAAATGAATGCAATTCAATGGGGCTATAAAAGCTATTTTCTGATCCCTTTTGATATGTGCCATGGATTTCCCATATGATGTCCGTGAATTTTAAAGACACATTTTGATGCCAAGAAAGCGCTTATTTTGAATGGCGGCAAAAGTTATTTTAGGTTTTATGTGAAAAGATGTATAGGACTCCAAATGCGTCTCACCATATTGACGTCATTGAACTAGACATGAAGAAGAAAATGTCTGACTTTAGTGAGCTTCGAATCTTTCTTCCAGGACAACAGAAGGAGCATTAAATGTGGAGAAAACCACTATAAATGTGGTAAGTAGCCGCTACGCTGGGGGAGAAGAGATTCTGAGGTGACGTCATATATGCAACGTCTGATTTGTACCGTAGTTTAATTTACAAATTTTTTACAAGCTAATAAATCTCAAAGTATGTGACAGACATTGTCGAAACACATGTAATTACTTTTCATTTAAATTTTATTGTGATTCAAGGTGTAATAAGGCAAAGTGAATTAGAAAATAGTTTTTATAGCCCGGTTCACGTGCATTCATTTTTTCTTCGTTCCGGGGATCCATGAGCTGACCGGAAGGGGAGGAGATGTAGGCTCCCTATAGTGCCTCAGCTACAGGAAATACCATGCTGGACACACACACACACACACACACACACACACACACACACACACACACACACAGAGAGAGAGAGAGAGAGAGAGAGAGAGAGAGAGAGAGAGAGAGAGAGAGAGAGAGAGAGAGAGAGAGAGAGAGATGATTTATATACACTGCTCAAAAACAATAAAAGGAACAAAAAATAAGACATAGATCTGAATGAATTAAATATTCTCATTAAAGCTACAATGGCAGATTTGGAAAACAATTTAGCTTAATTTTTTTTCATGTCTCTTAACTACATTCTAACATAGTAAAGCTATAAATATATCGTAGAGGTTTTAAAAAAATTAATAAAGTGTCTCAGGGAAGATACCCGAGGGAAGGGGAGTGTTCCATGATCGTGTTTGTGTTCAAAACCTAGCTTGTTCTGTAAATTCGCTAAAGCAGCTTTAAATACTTTGTTCTTAGTTGAACGTGCTGAAAACAAAAACACACAAAAATTTTTCAATGGAAATCAAATGTATCAACCCATGGAGGTCTGGATTTGGAGTCACACTCCAAATTAAAGTGGAAAAACACACTACATGCTGATCCAGTTTTGATGTAATGTCCTTAAAACAAGTCAAAATGAGGCTCAGTAGTGTGTGTGGCCTCCATCAGCCTGTATGACCTCCCTATAACACCTGGGCATGCTCCTGATGAGGTGGTGGATGGTCTCCTGAGGGATCTCCTCCCACACCTGAACTAAAGCATCCGCCAACTCCTGGACAGTCTGTGGTGCAACGTGGCGTTGGTGGATGGAGCGAGACATGATGTCCCAGATATCCTCTTGGATTCAGGTCTGGGGAACGGGCGGGCCAGTCCATAGCATCAATGCCTTCGTCTTGCAGGAACTGCTGACACACTCTAGCCACATGAGGTCTAGCATAGTCTTGCATTAGGAGGAACCCAGGGCCAACCGCACCAGCATATGGGGTCTGAGGACGTCATCTTGGTACGTAATGGTAGTCAGGCTACCTCTGGCGAGCACATGGAGGGCTGTGCGGCCCCCCAAAGAAATGCCACCCACACCATTACTAACCCACTACCAAACCGGTCATGCTGGAGGATGTTGCAGGCAGTAGAACGTTCTCTGCGGCATCTACAGTCTCTGTCACGTCTGTCACATGTGCTCAGTGTGAACCTGCTTTCATCTGGGAAGAGCACAGATTTGCCAATCTTGGTGTTCTCTGGCAAATACCAAACATCCTGCATGGTGTTAGGTTGTAAGCACATCCCCCACCTGTGGACCTCATACCACCCTCATGGAGTCTGTTTCTGACCATTTGAGCAGACACATGCACATTTGTGGCCCGCTGGAGGTCATTTTGCAGGGCTCTGGCAGCGCTCCTCCTGTTCCTCCTTGCACAAAGGCAGTAGTAGCAGTCCTGCTGCTGGGTTGTTGCCCTCCTACAGTCTCCTCCACGTCTCCTGATGTACTGGCATGTCTCCTGGTAGCACCTCCATGCTCTGGACACTACGCTGACAGACACAGTAAACCTTCTTGCCACAGCTCGCGCATCGATGTGCCATCCTGGATGAGCTGCACTACATGACTAGTTACAGTTACAAAAAAGCAACTATCACAACACTGAATTTAATGTCCATGTCATGTTAGTGCCACCTACTGGTAGAACAGAGTACTTCGAGGTTTCCATGCTTTGGGCAGATGTTTAATTATGGCACACAGGCTGCTGGAGACTGAAAACTCACACTGGGTTGGTGAGAGGAGGATTGTCCACACATCTACATCAGTCCGCATCAAACCAGGTCTATATTTAATTTCTGTTAATCACATATAAACATGTACTAAACTGCTCTTGTTTTAGATTTAAATCCTGTAGAGAAAGTTTTCCTGGTGGCGTAGGTAATAGACTTGCTTTCAGGAGAACCTCTAAAGTCCACAACAAATCTTTTATCTGACATACCTTTCACTGCAGACAAACATTTGATTCATTAGAGAAATCACTTAAAGCAGAAAAACTGGATGACTCTTACAAATCAGAGCGACTCCCACTGCAGCTCCACACCTCAGCAGCAGAACCCCCTGACCACACACCCCAGAACCAGGTTCTGAATCGCTGGCGGTCCATGGCAGCACCAAGAAGTCTCCCAGAGCTGCACCTTTCATTCCCACAGTGTTGAACAGACTGAGAGCTGAGGAGAGTCGGAGTGGGAAGATTAACAGATTAGAGTAGATTATAGAACTCAGAACTGATCTGAGATCAGGATATCTGACTGCTGGAACCCAGAAGATCTGCACTACAGGTCCACAACCATGGACGTATTTTTAAAAAAGGATGAAATTTGAGATTAAAGTCAAAATTCTTTTACCTTTTTTTTTTTTGTCAATGGCCCTAATCCTCTTCCATACTTTTTCTGACTTCTTTATTCATTTATTTATGTTGGGGGAACATTTGTTTTTCCTTTATACCAAAAATGTATTTTTAGTTAACAAAAACACAAAGTAATTTTTTTGTTGATGTTTTGTTGACTCAATTTAAATGAAGGGGATTTTGACATACTTTACATATGTGTGTATGGCCATTGGCCACACTGACTAAATTTTTTCCCCTCCTTTGAAAAAGGTTTTCTAGATCCGTCAGCACAGGAGTTACCAAACAAAACTTTATGTGTAAACCAATGTAAAATGGTGTTGACAATCCAAATGCCTCTTTTATTTGTGGGACCGGGTAAGAGTAAGGTTGGTTTGGGTTTAACAGCAAAAACAGCTATCCAACCAGCAGTCATGTTGTAACTGGACACCAGCCTCCTTAGAAAAGTGGTTATTTTTTGTAGGTTTAATTCATAACGTAGTGCATGTGACCCCGCCCCCTCTGTGAAAACAAAAACAAAATGGCTGCTTGTCCTATCCCTGCCTCCTGGCCACCGTAAAAAACAGGTGCGTGTGTGCGTGTCTGCGACCGTTAGCGCCACTATTCCGGTTTACCGGAGACAGTCAGGCTCTTTAATGATCATTTATAAACCGTTAACCTAAAAACCCGCAGCAGACTTCTGTTTCTTCCAAAGAATTTTATAGGCCAATGAAAAGCAACGCTGTAGAAACGGAAGTGACGTTTGGTTGATGCGGGCCAATCCGCTGCTCTAACACAAACCGTGGGAAGAAGACCCGCCCCCGATGCATGTCTAACCATAGCGCGCTTGAAGAAAACCCCTCGGAATCTGTCCGAACCAGAAGCAGGTAAGACCGAATGGGTCTAACCGGTGCAGGACAGGGTTGAGACCCGTAGCCTGCCAACAGGGCACGGGTGGAGGGTTGGTGAAACCAGGGGGTTGTGAGAGCTAGGGGGAAGGCAGACACACCGCACCGCAGTGGACTGAACGGGGTTCCAGTCGCGGGTTTTAGGGTTTAGCAGGGCTCCTCGTGCGGTCTGCGTCCTAATGACTCACTCACTAGGTTTCGAAATGCCCTGGTTCATGCCCTCCTGTACTAGAAGTTTCCTCCCATCAGGACTTCAATGGACCAGTCTGTTTAAAGGAACAAAGCCCCCAGAGCTGCTGTAAGTCCAGCACCGCCTGCGGCCGCGGCCGGTACTGGTTCAAACTCGTTTCAAAATAAAACTTTATTGAACTGCTTTTGTTTACCTGTGGAGATTTGGTAGCACATAGCTTGCTAGACAGGTAGTTATTATTACAGGTGACTGTTGATTAATGTGTTACTGTTAGCGTTGTTATTAAATTCACTTTATTTATATTCCTCAGATTTCAGACTGTTCATACCGCTTAAAGGTGTGTAACACTAAAAAACTATTTTTCAATTATTATTTCTGATTATAATCACTCACTCTGTGGCAGCAGGCTAAACATGAAAATAGTCTCCTACACCTATCTCCTGCATTATCTACTGATAGAAAATAGATAGTGAAACGCTAGGATTTGAAAAGCCTGACAGATCTACATCACACTGGCCCTTAACATTCGTGGACTCACCCATCTTGACTCATGACGGGGAAGGCTGTTGTTGGTTTAGTGTCCAGGAAACAGCAGAGAACGTCTCGACTAGGGCTGAAACGAATCCTCGAATGGTTCTATTCATTAAATTCCTCGAATCATTTTTTATTGATTGGGGGCGTCGTTAAATGTGCGCACCATAGTCTGAATACATTTTACTGGCGCACAATGTGGTAATCTTGGTGCCGTGGAGGAAAATAGCGAAACCAGCAAAGACAAACCATTGTAAATGGCAGAAACGGCCAAGGTTTTGGGATCAAGAGTGAAACTAGGAGCAGATTGGCTAATGCTAGAGTGTAGCACGCTTGTGATCAAGTGGGGTTCCAAAAAAACATGATGATTGTGAAACTAAGAATGACTAAACTCTACAAGCGAAAGAAAATTCCCCACCATCCTGTTTATTTGTAGTTGTCTGCAGCGGTATGGGGCAGAGCCGCAGCTACTACCAGGAATCACGCTCAGGCCATAGTATGTAATTTACAAATGCTTCTATCTTTGAATATAATTTTAAATTGGATTATTACTAGGGCTGCACGATATTAGGAAAACCTGCGATATGCGATAACAGTGCTTAATATTGCGATATCGATATTACTTGCGATAAATGAACAAATACTTAAATCTGCAGTTTTTGTATATATACTTTAGACACACCACTCCATCCTCTATCATTAGTATTAATACAGTAACAAAATGAAATCATGCAAGTTTACATTACAAAATTAGCATGATCTGTTTCAATATTTTTGTAAACAATCATTAAAATATGTTGGAGCAATTAAAAACAATAGGACAACGCTGTAGAACATTTACAGAGCTAAACGAATATGTTTACTACCGTAGCATTTACTGACTACCTCCGTTATTTCCTTGTACCGCTTTGATGGTTTCTCATAAGGAGTTCCACCCATGGGCATCTGCTGGGCTGTTGTGATCTTACTTGTCTTAACATCAGAGACTCTGGGTTTGCTAACGCTAGCTTTCTAGAGCCCGGTATATAGATCTTTATGGTTGCGTTGGAGGTGACAACGGAGATTTGTCGTATTTCCCCTAGTGGTTGCCACAAGTGTTTGGCATGTCTTGCAAAGTACTTGTGTTTGTTGAACACAAGTACTTTGAAATAATAGTCATGATGTTTGAATAATGAGTTCTTCCTCGCTAACATTTTCCGCACACGTCTCACCCTCAGTCATTGCGACGCTCTCTAAGCTAACTCAGGTGTTTGCTAGCCATCCAAATGAAGTGCCGTCCACCTAGGCACCAAGGCATCGAACCTATAAGAACCCAACCGATTGGCCAAATGGGTGAAGGGCTCTATTTGATTTGTTAAAAACTTCATGCTTCCATTTGATTGACAAAATGCATTATGTGTAGCAAAAATCTGAGATGACCATTAATTGCGATATTTTTCTGTTCTTTGCGATATGCCTATTGCGCATGCTAATATTGCGATAACGATAAATTTTCGGGTATATTGTGCAGCCCTGATTATTACCAACCCATGCATAATAAAATAGATATGCCACCATTAAATTGTTACCAGTAGAAATTAAATGTGATTAGCATTTCCAGTAGCTTACTACTGAACATGTTAATGAAATACATTAAATTCTAGTGATCATAGTTTAACTGTGGATATATTTAGATGTTATTTTGACTAGGATGAGTGATATTAATACAAACCTAAAATGTTACTGAAATGCAGGTCAAATTGTTTCCATAAAATAGTTATTAACTATAAATATCAGATGGGGAAAAAAGGGAACTAGACACCAATTTAATACAAATTATTGAGCCTTTTATAATAAGAGTAGTTGTTTTATTTCATAATTTTAGCAATAGTCCACAATCTCATTTCACTTGAAGGGTTGTCAAATAGAATATTCGATTAATCGACAGAGGATTCGATAGAATATTCGAATACTAAAATATTTGATAACTACAGCCCTAGTCTCTACTAGCAGAAGCTAACCGTTAGCATTAGCAACTCCACCGCACAGCAAAACTCCTCCAGGCTTGTGTTATTTGTGGCAATAAAACATCAACGTTGCAGAGTAAACTGTCAGTGGTAGAGTCGTGTTGCTGTTAGCCAATTCGAGATGAGATGTCCAAATATCAGGAAATAAAACCCCAAATCCTGTTGTCTGTTTCTCCTCCAGGTGAATTCTCCGTGCTGATACAGGCACTTCTGTCCTTTTTGTCCTCCCAAATACGACTTACAAGGCATTCATTCCTACTAGAGACCACTGCAAATGTATTGATTAAACGAGTGAACTACACCTTTAAAGTTTTATTACTGGCTAACATAAGTGAGAAAAACAACACTTGTCCTGTTGTTGATGCTCTGTTTACATTTCCAACAGATCTGTTGGATTCTGGTCCATTATGACCACTTTAGTTTGGTTCTTTTTGTTTTTACATGTTTTAAATGGATTCGTAATCATTTGCTTTGTAGACAAAATAATAACTAAATAAAATTATTTATGATCAAACATCAGGTTTAGTTTCAGGAAGTGGCAGCTCATCCATAGAGGGCACTGGGGTGCAGCCATCCCTGACGTGAAGTTGAAAAAAAATCTAAAAAGATAATAAAACTACAATATACATGTGTCACCAGCTGTCTTTCATTAAACAGTGAATTTCCTCCAACAGACTCACTAATATCACCGCTGGGGCTCTGAATGAAAGAAGGAGCATTAAATGTGGAGAAAACCACCAAAAATCTGTCAAAATAAAACGTGAATAAGGACACAAATCCACATTATGAAATGCAGTTGTTTGTTAATTTATGTCTAAAATTTGATAATTGACTGCATGTAAAACTGCTTATTTGGAGAAGGGAAATGAATGATTGTTTTATAATTAAAGTATTTCTCCAACTATTTATTGAATACTTATAATGGACATAGAATACAAATCTTTTCACACGAATAATTTTTTTTCACCAGCCACCACTGGTTTCATGCATTTTTAATTCATGGCGGCGGTGGCAAAGGAGTTAAGCGTTCACCCCGTAACCAGTTTGAGCCCTGTTCCTAGGCCAGACACCCCAGCTCACCCATCCGCTGGTGGTGGTTGGAGTGAACCAGCAGCATCCAGTGTGCATGGCAGCTTCCACCCAACCCCGGCTGCTGTGGGTACAATGTGGCTCATCACTGCCAGCGTGCGTGGGTGGGTGGATGAAAGACTGATGTGGTACCTTGGAGGTTGTATGACTCTGGAAGGTGCAAAATAAATAAAGGACATTTACAATTTAAAGCCTAGTTTACATGTGTTCGTCAGCGGTGTTGAAGAGACACACTCGTATGGACAGACGTTTTCCTTTCAGACTTCACCATTGCCTGGGGAGTGTGGCAGTGCAATTCCCTGCCAGGACAACAGAGGGCGTATTGCTTTTCTGGGGCAGTCCAGCCACCATTGCAGTGACATCTGTGGTCCATAATAGCGTATTTACAATTGTTTGTATTTATATTGTTTTCAAGGTATTTCAGAGTCTTTTTAACTTGAACAAACTCGTCCCTTATACTCCTCCACCTCCTCAGGCTGCCACCTCCTCCAAACTTGTGTTTTCTACAATTTCCTTCTGCTATCTTTGTGGTCCTTCAGTGAAGGTTATACAAATGATCAAATCGTCAATGCTTCGATCTGCTCCATGTCTGCTCCTGCATCTCTAGCACTTTGTTTTTGGGGATGTTGGTGCTGTTGATAAATTTAAAGGAAGTGGCATGCTGACCAGTCACAGGCTCTCCGTTAGCCTAAAGATCTAGACAGACCATCTCAAAAGCTAAATGATTTTTGCTCTGCAGGTCGGTCCAGCAACAGATTCATGACCTGATTGATGTTTTAATGTTGTTCGAATACCTGAGGGTTTCTGTTCTGGTTTCCATAGCAACATGGAGACAGAGCTGTTTATGGAGTGTGAGGAGGAGGAGCTGGAGCCATGGCAGCAGGTGGATGACAGCGTAGAAGAAGACGAGGTGGACTTTATAGACAGCTACTGTGAGCCAGGTGAGACACGCTGAATCCTAAAAGTTACCATGTATTAAAGGAAAAGTTCGCTTTTTTAGACATTAAGTTTTATGTCTTCCTTCACCCACCCAGTGCTCTGTAAACTTTGACCCATTTCACACACACCCCCCTGCTCAGAGATTTTCAGGGGAGAAGTGATTCAGAAAGGTAGTTCTGGCTAGTTTCGGGGGCGCTTTATCTGCGCCGTTTAGCCTCACAAAAGGATTAGCCTCTGAAAGCATGGCTAATTTGCATCTCACAAACAAAGAGAAAAAAATTACAACGTCACATTACAACGGGACTAATTTTTGTCATTCGTATCCCTGCGCCGCAGCTATAGAACGGGCTCGTGTCTGGCTGCTAATCCTAGCTGTATGAGTGAAACAACAACTTCTAAATTCACTTAAAAGTAGTTTTTCTTAAATATATCGAGCCATGGTGCGTACCTGCAGGTTCCCGGGTTGTAACAATAAGGATGTTACAGGATCACCTTTTCGGTTTGACACTTTTCCTGCTAAGGACGTTTCTCTAAGGCATCAGTGGCTTTTAGCAATCGGCTACTCCAAGGATACTCGGCTGGAATGAGTCAAAACCTTTCGTTTGTGCAGTGCACACTTCAAAGAGGATGATTACATCAGGAAAAAGTTCGGGAAAAGTGAAAGACTGTTTTTGAAGAGTTCGGCCGTACCAGAAATCTGGGTAAGTTTTGTTTTTAAAAAATTATTTATTCCGCTATGTCTGCCGTATTCATGCAATCATCTTCGCATTTTAGCGCATTATTTATGCAATCATGTTTACACCGATGGTTGATCATAGACTGCAGTAGCTTTGTCAACAATCTGTGTTGATGTGTGTGTTTTGTGTAGCAAATGCAGTTCTTCATCCGTGTACTCTGGCTCATAAAGATATCCTAGTAGTAAATTAAGTTTCTTCTTCATCTGTTATAGTGTTAAAATGAAATTCGTCATCAAATGAGACGGAGTCTGACATGTTTTCGGCATTCGGCAGTGAAACAGCTGACATACAAAGCGCTGTTTAATATCCGCGGGGAGAGGCGCAGGGATACGAATGACAAAAACTAGTCCCGTTGTAATGTGACGTTGTAAATTTTTTCTCTTTGTTTGTGAGATGCAAATTAGCCATGCTTTCAGAGGCTAATCCTTTTGTGAGGCTAAACGGCGCAGATAAAGCGCCCCCGAAACTAGCCAGAACTACCTTTCTGAATCACTTCTCCCCTGAAAATCTCTGAGCAGGGGTGTGTGTGTGAAATGGGTCAAAGTTTACAGAGCACTGGGTGGGTGAAGGAACACATAAAACTTAATGTCTAAAAAAGTGAACTTTTCCTTTAATGTGTGATTAGGTAATAATCTGCAGCTGTTTTGAAACCAAGACAACCTCGTCCATCAGCTGAGCTGCTGCAAAACACCACCCAACCTTCACCTGGTTCTGACCACATCAAGTCACTCATGTCACTAAACAGACTCTAGACTGACTCATAGGTTCACTCAATTTAACACGTTTAACATCACAAATTCATACATTCACTTTAAATCGCTGCCACGTTGGTAATTTTGACTTGTGAATTATTTATTAACAAGCTAATAAACAAAGTTTGTTATTTAAAGCAGAATTGTATAAGATGTCCCTCAGAGTAGTTGAGTGAGATAAACGAGTACGAGTTAACCAGCTGACCCGCTTTAGTATGTGGACCTGACTCTCTGCCCCCCACACCTGTTAAAACACAGAGCTACACCTGTGCAGCAGGTAAAACCAGGACCTGCTAGACAGGTGGTTGTTCTCCCGATTGTTTACCTGAGTATCCTACTAAACACACCTGAGAAGGTGTGTTCCTGACTGGTGTTTACTATTGTGTCTCTAGTGGAGGATTTTTCGCCCCCCACGACTCCTCCCTCCATCCCACCTGCCCCAACAGGTTAGTGTGTGCCTGTTACTGTAGAGACTCAGGTGTGTTTTTACCTGAATATCCTGTAATGTTTGTGTTCTCGTTCCTCAGCTCCGTCTCCACTGCAGATTGTCTCCTCCCTGATGCCTCAACCCTCCATCACCACCGCCTCCTCCACCTTCTCCCTCCCTAATGTCTCCACACCCACTGCCTCAGCCCCCCCTCTGATGGCTCAGGCTCAGCCCCTCATCCTGACACAGACCTCAAGTGGAACATTTCTCCTCCCAGCAGCCCCTGGGTCAGGCAGTCCTCAGCCCATCCTCCTGACCACACAGGTACTGAGAACCAGCCCACATGGCCGGGGTCACCAGGTCATCCCAGACTTGTGTTTGAAGGGTAGATGGACTGCTGAAGTTTGACCTGATGACCTGTATGTTCTTCTTGTGAAGCTCATCAGTAGAGTAGATCCTGGCCTGGAGACCCAGACCCTGTTAACTCCCATTCCTCAATGTCCATGAAAGGTAACTTGATGTCTCTGGTGTCCTCTTGATGTCCACTGAGTTTATGAGTCCAGTACAAGGTTCCACTTATTCAGCTTGAACTTTGACCCAGGAGTTGTCCACCTATCAGAATCAGCGGCTCGGTGTCGTTCCCTCCTAGGAGTCCAGTTCTGTCCGTTCCACCTCCTTCATGTAGAACAAGGACCAACCCAGGTTGTGGAGGTCCGCTAACCAGCTCCAACACACTTGGTTTTATTCAGCAGGTGAATAACAGGCTTCTGCAGAGCTTCATGAGCTGGTGAGCAGCTATGTCAGAGCAGGAAAATGTCTAGAACATGCTGGATAGAGGTCATCCAGGACCAGGATTGGTTATCCCTGATGTAGAACTTCCCCAGAGAGGGTGAAGCTGGAGATCTTATGGTGCATTCATGCTTCTGCCTCAATCTGAATCAGGTGGTGGAGAAGATCCAGCAGTGTGTGTGTGTGTTCGCATGCGTGTGTGTTTTGTAAGGAAACATCGAGATGTTCCAGTAAGTTCAGATGGAAGTCATCATTTTGCTCCACTGCTCTGTGATGTCATTGTGATGTCATTGTGATGTCATGTCTGTCTCATGTCTGCAGGGTTTCCAGGTACCGACGATGATGAACCCCGGTGCTCCTCTGGTTCTGAACCTGCAGCCGGGTCAGACAGTTCAGCCTCTCACTCTGATCCAGTGTAAGTAGAACCGAGCAGCGGATCAGATCATCCATCCCTGCTGTCTGCTGATCCGTATCCTTCCCTCCTCCCAAAGCCCCTTCCCTGGGTCAGCTGGTCCGGCCCAGTGTAGGCGTGTCCCCTGTCCTTTCACAGGGACAGCCTGGTAAAGGCCCCGCCCCATCAGGTGGGTCAGGCTCCGCCTTCACCACCATGCAGCTGCCCACCACTCTGACCATCCGCACCGGCGCCCCCGGACCCGGTCAGTAGACTGAGTAGTCTGAGTAGAACGGGTCGGGTTTTTGGACTAATTTGTCCCTTGGTGCTCTAGTTAATCTGCAGGTGACAAAGGTGAGCGGTACCAACTCCCTGAGGCTGGTCCCTGCTCCGAGTCTCCCCCCAACTTCAGCCAATGGAGTTAGGAAGGCCACGCCCCTCAACAGCAGCACAGGTGAGTCAGTAACCTGAAACATTGTGTGTGGTTCTGATCTCTGATTGGACCGGTGTCCACAAACTAGACTCACTGGTGCAAGAACTGAACAGATCCATGTTCTTCAGAACCTTTTGGACCCACGTTTCCTAAAACAGAAGCTGCTTTCCGACCAGACCATCCTGATGCTTTTCCAACGTTGTAGAATCTTCGGACCCTGATAGACTTCCGGCAGCTACAGGAACCAAACAAAACGCAAGCAGAATCACCAGAACTTCTGTGACCTTTGACCCTCCGGACAAACCCAGACAGACCCTGGGTCTGATCAGGGTTAGAGTTGGGCTTGACTCTTTACTGAACTCTCTGAGACGGTTGTGATTCTGGGCCAATTCAGATCAAAGGCTGAGAACACACTCTGGACCCACAGTACCGTCTGATCCATCTCTGGTTCTGATGGGCAGCTGAACATCACAGAGAAATAAAGAAAACCAGAAGCTTGTTGGTTCTGGAAACCTTCAGACCCAGCAGAACTTTGAAGAACCTGCCTCAGTTGTTTCTAGGTCCATGTCAGCGTCATGAGATCCTGGTGAAGGTCAGAGAACCACAGCAGTGCGGGTCCATCAGGGTCCCATAAATGAACCCGTACTTGTGGGTATCGCTCCACCCAGATCATGAAACCCAAACAGAACTCTAAATAAATGATGCTTTAGATCTGAGCATCAGCAGAGAGACCACCATCCAAGTTCTGAAGCCATGATTCTGTTGTTAGTTTGGACCGGGTCAGTATTGTTCTCCATGGCTGGCTTTTTGGTCCAGACCTCTTTTCTCTGTGCTCATCTGTAGAGCCTACAGAACTTAACAGTGTGTGTGTGTTTCACCTGATCTACAGCAGCTGGCCACACCCCCTCTGTCGTCAGCACATCGGGTGTTCCCACGGCGCCGGTGTTTGGCTCGACCCGGGTGGTGATGAGTGTGGAGGAGTTCTACTATGGGAGGTTTGGTGGAGACATCAGCCTGAGGAAAAGTCAGATGGGCAACATCATCTTTACCTGCACCGTCTGCTCCTGCCGGGCCGACAACAACCTGAGGTAGGGCCGCCCACCAAGCAGGAGCCCAGGACCCTCATTCATCAAACGTTTGTAGAAACTGTCCTATATTCCATCCTACGAATGAAATTTAGAAGATATTTGCTTTTTTTTTTAAATCAAAAACATGTCTGACACAACATGCCATCTCCCAAAAAGCTCTTCAATCACAACAGTCCTTAGGACAATGTAAAAGTCAACCACATTTTAAACATTTAAGAAGATTTAACAAAGTAAAAAATATTTGATAAACGAGGGTCCTGGACTCAGCCGAACAAACATGGTCAGCCATTTATTTTTTTAACCTGTGTGTGTGTGTGTGTGTGTGTGTGTGTAGGTTGATGCAGCACATGCTGCAACACTCGGAGCTGGCTGTTAAAGGAGGAAACCGGGACAGCTGCGGATTCTGCTACCGACAGTTCTCATCCTCTGCTCAGCTGAAGGACCACCAGGACAGCGTGCATGGCTCCACCCAGTCCACCCGTAAAAACCACACCTGTTCTGACACCTCATCTTCATCATTACTGTCAGCTTTATTTACCAAGAGCTTTCACACAACCATGTAGATGAACAAAACACTGGAGACGTATAAAAGAACAAAAATTAAACACCGGCTTCATTTCAGCTGTGTGGCCTAGATGGAAAAACATGATTCAACGGTTTCGTTAACCTGGTTTTCAAATTTAAGACCCGCCTCCAGATTTACTCCCGGGTTAGTTAGAACCGCATACTCACTGGGGGCCAACCAGGAAAGGTCAAAAACCATGCATCGCACCATTTCTGCCACTTGGTTTCAACAAAATGACTTCTGACTTTTTTCATGCAGGATTTAATCTGCTGCGTGTGTGTGTGTGTGTGTGTGCGTGCGTGCGTGCGTGCGTGCGTGTGTCTGCATGTGCGTCTCAGGTTTGTGTCGTATTTGTGAGTGGGCGTTTGAGAGCGAGCCAGCCTTCCTGAATCACATGAAGTCCAATCACAAACCGGGTGAAATGCCCTATGTCTGCCAGGTGAGGGCGCTGTCTCACCTTAAGCTTCATCAGATTGTCCCCAGGTGTCAGTGTGAACTAAGGTGTACTCTTCATCCTTACAGGTGTGTTCGTACCGCTCGTCCTTCTACTCGGACGTCTTGCAGCACTTTGCCAGCTTCCACAGAGACTCTCTGTTCCTGCTGTGTATCTTCTGTCTGAAGGTGACCAGGAACTCGGTCAGCTACCAGCAGCACCTGCTGAGACACAAGGTGAGCAGCAGCCAGCGAATGTATGACTGTGCACGAGGGACGATGCAGTCAGCTGCAGCTACTCCTGTTTCTGTTATTGGAGTCAAAGCTTGTTATTCTTCTGTCATCTCAGTCTAATCTACCTGGATCCATTTTTAAACCACTTTCTCTCTGTTTGTGTTTGTGTGTGTGTGTGTGTGTGTGTGTGTGCGTGCGTGTGTGTGTGCGTATGTGTTTCAGATAAGTCAGGGCTTCCACTGCAACAGGTGTCGTCTTCAGTTTGTCTCCCTCAAAGAGAAGCTTCACCACAAGCTGGAAAACCACCGTAGCTTCCGAAAACCTGCACAGCTGGAAGGTCTGCCTCCAGGTTCCAAGGTAGCCACGCCCCCAATATCAAGCCATTTCCACATCAAAATCATCTCACTGTTCCTCCCCTTTCTGGGATGTTTTCAGAGCAGCAGCTCCTCAGTCTCATTTTCTGTCACCTCATTGGCCTTACTGCCTCCAGGTAACAATCAGGACCTATGGGAAGGCCATGCCTTCGATGACATCATCAACCATCATTCAACCAAATAGAATCAAGACCGAGCCGCAGAACGTTCTGATCCAAAAGAGCCCTCCACCCCAGAAGTCCCAAAAATCACACCCCAAGAGAGCACTGAGCCGCAGAGAGTCCAGGTGAGACAGCAGCCATATTTATCCTGAAGCTGACGTTAGAGGAACCCAGAGCCAGAGGATGTATATTCTGGTTCCTGCTCTGTGATTGGCTGATGGTGTTAGGTGACCGTCAGGTGTTCCTGTCCCTCTCCTGCAGGTCAACAGCAGGTGAGGAAACCAGGTTGGTATGTTTAGAGTGTGGAACCAATGCCTCGGACCTGTCTGCACACTACCCGACCTACGTCCACTGTCCGCTGTGTCCCTACAGCAGCAGCTGCTCCCGGGCCTATGCTGCCCACATGATCCAGTAAGAACCAGATGGACCTGCCTGGAACTCATGCGTGTATAGATAATTGATTCATTTCATTCTGATTATTGATCCTCTTGTGTTCCAGCCATCACGTCAGAAGCTCCAAGGATAAAGTTCTTCCTCTTCATCGGAGTCTTCCTCCAAGGTCACCAGCAGTAGTCTGTCCCACAGTGTCTCATTGTGTCCTATTTTGTCTCACTTTGTCTCATTATGTCCCTGCAGTGCGTTCCTGCTGCGCTGCTCTCAGTGTGATTTTAAGCCTCAGTCAGCTGATCAGATGGCCGACCACCTGCTGGCAAACCCAGAGCACGACAGCGCCATCTGCAGTCAGTGGGGTGAGTCTGCACCACAGCACACACACCCATGCATGCATGGGTTTTCTCCTGTTTTCTCCCACACGCCACAAACATGCATGTCAGGTGAACTAGGTGTGAGTGAGGGTCTCCTTGAAGGACTGGAGACCTGTCCAGGTGTCCCCCACCTCTCACCTGGTGACTGATGGAGTTAGACACCTGCTCTCTGAGTTCCAGTGAGGGTGAAGCAGTTTAGATGAGTGAGGCGCTGCTTTGCTGGAATTCAGAGACTCTAGAAACGAAAAGCCTGATTAAGAGTAAATTTCTCTCATTTTCTCTTTTAGACTTCATCAAACTTGACATCCAGTTCTGCCACAGCGAAGAGCAGACGTCTTCAGAGGAGTCAGATCATAACCAGGTCTTATCTAAACCTTCCTGGAGGTTAGCAGATAATTGGAAATGTCCATCTGAGAGCACCAAGACCTCCATAGCCCTCTTCACACAGCCCTATGGACCTCACCACAACCTGCCCAAGAACTGTGATGCCATCGACTTCTTCAACCTCTTCTTCCCCTCAGAGCTCATTAAGCTGATCACCAAAGAGACCAACACCCACGCCAAGACCTGTCGCATGCTGGGCTTCGGCCCTCCGGACTGGGTCCCTGTCACCCCCCACGACATCAAAGGTTTCATCGGGCTCGTCCTCCTGATGGGGATCCATAACCTGCCTGACTTATCCCACTACTGGTCCTGGACTCATTACGACAACAGCTACGCCTTCTACAGAGCCATGAGTATCAACAGGTTCAAGCAGATAGCCTCCAACATCTGCATGGGCAGCTTGATCACCAATGAGCTCCATGGATCCAGCACTCCTGGTGACTCGCTGCAGGTCTTCAGGCCAATGCTAAAAATCTTAGGTGGTGCTATGTGGGACGCCTACCAGCCGAACTGCTGCCTGACCATTGACCGGGCGCTGCTGCCCAGTTTGGAGGAGGATAGCAGTGACACCAAGGGGAACCCAAAGACCCAGCCACAGGTCTGGCTGCTTTGTGACTCAAAGTCAGGCTACTGCCACCGCTTCTTCGTCCAGCTGGGGCAGAAGGTGGGCCAGGACACGGGCTTTGCTGTGGTGCCAGAACTGATGAAGGACCTAAAAAATAAAAACCACCAGCTCTTTCTGGCCAAGTCTCTCGTTTCCATCCCGCTCATGCAGAAGCTTCTGGATGAGGGGATCTACTCCTGCAGCTCCTTCCCTCCACCCAACCCTATCCTGCCCAGTGAGCTGTGGGCGGAGTGCCAGCTGGAGAACCCTGGGGACTTCATGCAGAGACAGTTCGGCCCCATGCTGGCCACGCGTTGGAGGGACACCAAGGAAATGGGCTGCCTGTCAACAAATGCAGCTCCGGGTGAACCCGATACGGTTTGGAGGAGATCTCCAACCAAAGCGGGGGGACTGGTCCCCATCAATCGTCCCATGGCTTTTCGGCTTCTGCAGGAAAACATGCGAGGGGTTGATATTTGCAAGCAGCTGCTGGCCTGCAACCCGCTGGGAGGGATTCCTCAGGACCGCCACTGGCGGAATCTCTTCTGGTTTTTAATCAACGTCAGTATCGTCAACGCCTTCATCGTGCTGCGCGAGAGCCGCAAAGACAACCCGCCTGCCTGGGTGCACGACGGCCTCTTTAGTCAGGTCAACTTCCGCAAGCGTTTGGGCATCCAGCTCGCAAAGTTTACCCAGAGATACCCCGACAGCACGGAGACATCCAGCCCCCGTAGGACAAAGACCGAACCTATAGATGACTCCAATAAACAAAGACATCGAATGACAAAGATCAGCTTCATCTCTAAGAGGTGCAAGAACTGCAACCTGAAGAATCTACGTCATGAGAGCGTGTACGGCTGCATGGTCTGCAAAGCAAACCTGTGCAACCAGCCCAGCTGCTTCTGGGAGTTTCACGGACTGTCTCCTCTGAACAAAGGTGAGTCCGTCCAGCCACAGCTTCACACAAACGTCTCGTTATTCTCAGTTCTTAGCAGAACTCCATTTGATGTTTTAACAGGATCCACAAAGGTTGGCTTTCTGAAGGACCACGTCAGGTGAGCATGTTCTCTCTTTTGCTTGATAATGTGGAAACTTTTGACCTCCCGGTTTCATTTTGACCTTGTCTCTGGTTTGTGGCAGCGGAGAGCTGGAGGTGGACGAGGTTTTGGACAACATGGATGAAGCCATGGCTCCTGTGGAAGACCTGGACTTTTCTGATGAGGAGAAGCAGGATGATCTTGAGGTCGATGAAGTTAATGAAATAATTAAGGAAGAAGTTTTAACTGATGTGCAACTACCCACATCCCAGTTACCATCAGAACCGACTGACCCGGTCCAGCCGGCAGCCCAGCCGTCTGCCTCTAAAGAGCGAGAAGACTTCCTGTCTGCCCGTCAGCTGAGGATCACCTTATTTGCTCTGTGTGAAGGACTCCGCCAGGCAGTGAGGGTCTTCTCAACAGATTCACCTCTCATCCAGTCTTGGCTGAAGGAGGCCAAGAAGCATTTGAGACAAAGCCAGCTGGAGCAGAAGGTCCAAGCCCCCGGTTTGGACCACATGGTGGCCTGGATTTTGTCCATGCGAGAGCAGCAGCTTCCAATCACAGAGTCCAACCTCTTCCTCAAAGCCTCCACTCTGAAGAAGAAGGGGGCTTTTGGTGACTCCTTCCGGATCTCCTACAACTGGGCGGTGAGCTTCCTGATCCAGCATCAGCTGGGTGTCCAAAGAGCCAGCAGGGCCACGTCGCTGGCTCGTGTACTGCCTCATTCCCTCGAAGCCAAGGTCAGATCCTTCAGAGAGTTTACTCAGAAGGTCTTCCAGGTCCACCAGCTGACCCACAGCTGTGTTGCTGCCATGGACGAACTCTGTGTCTTTGTGGACCCTAGTTTAGTTCAGGACAAGTTTTGTCGCTCAGAAGCCCTGAAGCTCAGCGGCTCCTCTCCTCTGGTCACCGTCTACTTGACGGTCCTGGCCGACGGCTCCATGCTGTCCTCTCTGGTTCGGACCACCAGGCAGCTGCCTGAGAAAGTCCTGCCAGAGTTCATCTTACTGGAGACCAGTCCAGGGAATCGATCGATCGAGGAAATCTTAGAACGCTGGACCAGTAGGATATGGCTGCAGCATCGTTCTGGTGCAGTTCAGACCAGCAAATCCATGCTGGTATTGGATCGGCACCGAGAGCACTTAGGGGATCCATTTCTTAGTTCCCTGAGTGCTCTGTCCAGCCTTCCAGCGGTGATCCCTGGAGGCTGTTCCTTCTGTCTTCATCCCCTGGAGGTCTGTCTGAAGCCTGTCCTACAACGCTTCCTGCTGTCGCGCTGGTCTGAGGTCATAACCAAGAACCCACCGGAGCTGGAGGAGGCAGAACCAGATCAGCTCCAAACTAATGTGACCCAGATGATTGTTGACTGGCTGGTTGAAGCTCTGACCCACCTGAATGCTCTCCCTCAGCTCTGGAAACAGTCCTTCGACCTGACAGGCATCATCGCAGTGTCAGAGGAGGTCTCTGAGGAGGAGGACAGAAAGAGACAGAAACCAGAGGAGATTCAGTCTGACCTTCTTAAAACCCTGACTGAGATCCTCCTGGGTCCAGAAGCAACAGAATCAGAACCACCAGAGCTCCAAGAACTGGAGGATCTAGATGACACCAATGAGAATCAGCCAGGAGGAGAACAAGAAACATCTGAAGACAAAATGGACAGAAAGGATGAAGACATGGAGGTAGAAGGAACAGAAACCATAAACACAGATAACACACAGAAGGAAGGAAAAGATGGAGAGAACAGGAAGGAAGAAGGAGACACAGAAGGAGAAAGACTTGAGGACAGAGAGGAGGATGGAAAAAATAAAACTGAAACAACAGATGAGGACAAAAAGGAAGAAACCGACACATTAAAGGGAGACAATTGGGACAGTCGGGACAACAGAGACGGGGTGGAAATAAAAAGAACAGAAGAGGAAGAGTTGGCCAAGAATGAGAAAATGGAAACAAAAGAAACAGAAATGGAGGTGAGGGAGGAGGTTGAGGAGGAGAGAGAGGAGGCGAGCAAAGAGAGACGAGAGACCCGAATCGTGATTGGAGAGGAAGTTGGAGATGAGTGGAAGCTGACGGTGAAGAGCCGGACCGAAGCTGTCGGTGCTGATGAAGAGGACATGATGGAGGACGGTCTGTTAGGACATTAGGACCTCGTTTAGTTAGTGACCCTCTCTGTGGACACATAAAATACATGTCCTGTGTGGACTCGGGCGGTGGACAGTGGACCAGAACATGGCTGGATCTATAAGAAGCAGCTCGTTGGTCTGCTGGTGAAACAGCCCCGTCCAGTGGACAGCAGAGGAACTGCAGACATGTCCTGGTTTGACCTGAACCTTTTCTCATGTTGAGACCAGAACCCAGACAGGCTTTGTAGAACCCGTTTACAGGTGGGGAAGAACTGTGTGATAGAAACTGCTGAAATGATGTTGTTGGTGACCAAACGGAAACGTTTCTGTCCTTAAAGAATTTAAATTGATTTTAAAAATCTGTATTTTTGAGGAAATAATGTGTTTTTATTGAAAAATAAAGTCAGAACTCTGTTTCAGCACCAGCCGATCGGGGGCCAGGTCGGCAGAGAAAGAGACTGTTTGTGGTATAGACCGACCCTCAAGTGGTCCAGACCTGGTCCCCCCTTCTGGATCTGCTGAAATAGATGCTGCTGAATAACTCGAGTTGGTGTGCTGCATGTTGGTGTGTTTATTAGTGTTTACAGGCTGGTGGTCCGACCCGGGCTTGATTAGTGGTTTGCGTTGAGTTTACTCTGTGGAACCAGAAGCTCCGGGAACAAGACTAGATCAGACGCGAGACCCTTCAGAACCAGCAGCAGAGTGAATCTTAACTGTCACTGACGGTTATGTCTTGTAAAACCCCGTTTTGCGTCTCCAGCAGGACTCTTGTTTGTGTTTATGTGTTGATGTATGTGGCAGATGCTTTTATCCAAATCAACTTACTGATGAGGATGTAGCTGTGCAGCTACCCTCATGGCTAATGATAAGCTAGAAGGAAGGACACCAGTCAGAATGGGTTCCTGTCTGATTTAGTCACAACCTGATGACCTGAAGCTTCCTGTTTCCATGCTGGATCGTCTAAGTTTCTGAAGAACGTAAGTCCTGAAGACTCCTGCTGATCATCTCTGCGTTCCTCTAGCAGACAGACCTGGATCAGTTCTTCAGACTTCCTGAAAACCAGGTTTTAAGTGTTGGTTTGGACGTTAGCTGATTTCTCTTGTAGGCTCAGTTTTGGTACCAGAAGACTTTCAGAGGAACAGTTTTAACTGACCTCTGACCCAAAGGCTCTTAAGTCCACAGATGATTGAAAAAACAGTCTGTCTCAGTCTGAGGTGTCCTCAAAAATAAATAAGACAATTTAGAGGACACTAGAGAGGTTCTTCACCCCTCACTTCCTGGGATCAGGTCCATGACTGCAGCTTCTGCCTCAAAAACAATAGAAGCATGAATCTGCGGTCTCTGTCAGCAGCGTTCTCTTGAAGTCAGCTCTGCAGGAGCTCGAGGGTTAATACTTCTTCAGACTCACCTCCTTCCTGATTGGCTGTTTCCTGACACAAAGAGAACCCACCACAACATTCTCACAGTGGAAACTTTCTGGAGTTCAG
>SSNS01000176.1:269393-311350 GCA_006937985.1 Aphyosemion australe | reverse complement strand
TTTGATGTTTCTGATTTGACCGGTATTCCGGTATCCCAACTGTAAATGATGATTTTTAATCTACGTTTTTACTGGAATGATGCTTGGGATGAAGTTCTTGGTGTTGTGGTATTGATCACTGACTACAGCACAGCTGCAGCATCACATTCTGTGATTCCCCAACATGTGATTGCTTCTACTGATTTCACGTTCCGAGCCGAGGTTTCTTGTTTTGATTCTGCTGTTGACGCTTATTTTCGATGTGTTGATTTGCTTTCCTTGTACCGCCTCGGTGTGTATGATTTTCAGGACGAACACCTGTCCTGGTTTTTTCCATTCCCCCTTCCCTGAAGTCATGATTAATGAAGCTTTCATAGAATATGGTGACTAGTTATGAAAGTGGATGGTATTTCATGCATGTTATGTATACATACCATAAACAGGAGGGATTATGTCATAGAAATTCTATGTCCTGTACGGCTTCTCTATTTCATTCTGTATCTCACACACACTCACACACTCACACACACACATCTTCTGAACACACCCACTACCTTATCTCCTACTTTAAATAAACGGTGCTGGCAGCCGATCGGGGCAGACTGTACTCTGTCCTGAGTTGGTCTGTCACCCTTTGCAAACGGTTTCATGTCTGTGTCTTATTTTGTCTTTCTGCCTTATCTCCTCAGCGTCAGGTAATTAGGTTGATTGAGAAAATCCCTAACAAAAATGAAATACAAATCCTGAGTTTTCGTATATGTTGAAGGGGCGGGACCAGGCCTCAAAGTTCGACTACTCGCCAACAAATTTTAAATGGCTATAACTTCATAACCGAAAGGGCTAGAGTCACAAAATTTTTTTTGCTTACTCTTCGTCCGCCCCCGAACAAAAATGAATGGTCAAGTGATGACATCACACAAGCCCCGCCCACTCAGGACCACAAAGGTCATGTTTTACTGGGAAATTTCCCAAAAATCACCCTTTCATTCAATCACCACAAAATTGTATCTGGTAACTCAAGACAAGTTGGGGTTGCATGGCGTTACTCTATGAGACTTTTCAAAAGACGGCGTGGCTGTGACACCGCGGCAAAGTCAGGTGTAACACCGTGGCCATACGTTTGCCTCCCATTTCGTCATTTCAAAAGATATCGGCACGAAGATTTTTTTGAGGTATCCTGGTCCGCCCCCCAATAGAAGTTGACGTGAAAATCCGGTGGGCGTGGCCTAATTTTTGAAATAGCGCCCCCTAGGACCATTAAAACTGTCAGCCCCAAGCCATGCTTTGCGTGACAATTACGAAACGCTGCACGCTGATGTAGTGTCTCAGGACCTACAAAAAAGCCTCTTGAAGCCATGCTCTATATTGCACAGGAAGTCGGCCATTTTGGTTCCAGACGCCATTTTGTGTTTTTCGCACACGTTCTATTTACGGTCACGCCCCCTTTGCCGTTTGACGTATCGCCTTAAAAATTTTGTTATATACTCTTAAGACCATGTAGAAAAAAGTGAACCTACGGATTTTACGAGAAATGTTCGATTTGGGCGTGGCTAACCCTCAAACTTTGACCTTTCGCCATGACATTCATTGGTTTTAATAACTTCGATGCGAATGATCAGAACTTTATCAAACTTTGTCGGTGT
Source organism: Aphyosemion australe (assembly GCA_006937985.1). NCBI lineage: Eukaryota > Metazoa > Chordata > Actinopteri > Cyprinodontiformes > Nothobranchiidae > Aphyosemion > Aphyosemion australe. The sequence continues at coordinate 309,728 of SSNS01000176.1, read as the reverse complement.
CATCACAGACCACATCTGAAGACTAGGACAATGTTGATTTGCTGACATCACCTAAGCCCCGCCCACTGAACACAGGAAGTGCATTGTTTTATGTTGAAATGGCCATATTTTAACTCTTTAATTTAGTCAAAGTAACACTGAGTACATGGCGGCATAATTACCACGTCAGTTCTGGCAGCTTTCCAGAAATGGAGGAGCGTTGATGCCATGGCGAATTCTGGCGTGACGCCGTGAACTTACGTTTGACTGTAACTTTCACTAACACCCTCCAATCAGCATGAAATTTAACACGGTGAACAACAATCCAGGCTGTCAACCAAACAGGCGCAAATGGTTGGTGAACGTGGTCTTATTTCACCACAGCGCCCCCTACATACATTTAAACTGTAATAACTCCTACAGACAAGGTCACAACTGCACCAAACTTGCTTTGTGTCATCACACAAAAGCGCCCAACACATTCCTGTGGTCATTGTTTGATTTAACTTTAGCCCCGCCCCCTCAGAGATTTTTGGCCCTGAGCAACACATGCATGGTGCAATTATTCACACCAAAATGCACACAAATGATTGTTGTCAACCTACAAATTGCTCAATGGGATTTTTAATGCAATTTGGGACAGCGTCCCCTAGATACAATAAAACTTTAATAACTTCGACAAAAAAGCTCTAAACTGTACCAAACTTGGTGGGAGTCATCACACCACTGCACTCAACAAATGTATGTGCTCATTGGTTCAAATCAATTAAACTCCGCCCCCTTTCAGCTCTTTGTCTCTAGATAACACATGCAACATCTGATTGATGCAAAACTAACACAAAACCATCATTGTCAACCTAGGATGACCTCAATGGGATTTTAATGTTATCGCCCACAGCGCCCCCTAGATAACTTCAAACTTTAATAACTTCAAAAAACATCACAACTGTACCAAACTTCACTTGTGTCATCATTTGACTGCACCAAACATATTTATGTGGTTGTTGGTTCAAATCCATTTAGCTCCGCCCCCTTTCCGCCATTTGACTCTAGATAACACACGCAACATCTGATTGACCCCAAAATAACACAAAACCTTCTTTGTCAACATACGATGGTATTTTAATGTCATCGGCCTCGGCGCCACCTAGATAAGTTCAACCTTTATTAACTTGTAAGAACACGGTCAGAATTGCATGAAACTTGGTTTGTGTCGTCACTCCACTGCACCAAACACATTTATGTGGTTGTTGGTTCAAGTCGCTTTAGCTCCGACCCTTGAAGCTGTTTGCTTCTAGAAAACGCACGCAACATCTGATTGACGCCAAACTAACACAAAGCACCGCTTAACTCAATAGCGTGGTCAGTGTTGAGCATCCCCTAGTGGTGAGATGCATAATTTTTTGGCAGGCTCGGAGGAGGTGCTGAGTTGGGGTGAGGTGCGGATGAAGTGNGCAGTACAGATGGAATTTAGCAAAAGTAAGTTACCAGCTTGTATTTTTGGAAAATTTCTCCCAATTGTTGCATCTATATTTTTTCTTGCTGTTATGCAGAAATGCAAAGAAGCTGATAAATTCAATGATAAAAATGAAGATGGTGTGGACACCTTACAAAATATGGTAAGCAGGATGTGTTATGTATTATTTATGGCAGTTATTAAAATGTAATTGTTTGGGGATTACTAAAAGCTTGAAGAAAGCATACTATAGGAACAGGGAGCACTCTACAACAATAATGAAGTTTAAATTTAAATTGTACATTACACCTTTGCCAAATCCATATGAACGGGATTGAGAAAGCTGCCACGAGTAACCTTACTCACATAATTCAAGTGTTGCCGTACACCTCTTTCGCAATTTTGCTGTTTGTTTATTTTTATACATTGTTCATATAAAAAAATACATTTGTTATACTAATGGCCAATGTATGCCAGTATGAATCAAGTCTGTAAGATCTGGTTTTACATAAACTTTGGGAAAATATTTTTGTCTCTGTGTTGGTTACTGGTTGTGCAGCGCACCAGGCTAAAGACCAAAGGTGACAGATCATTTGCTGCTGTGGCCCCCAGACTCTGGAACTCTCTCCCTCTGAGCCTGAGATCAGTGGACTCAGTGGTCTCCTTTAAAAAGCAGCTGAAAACTCACCTGTTCAGGCTGGTTTTGCGTGACCTGTTGATTCTTCATCACTACCTCCTCTTCATGCTGCTGTTTCAGCAAATTCTGCATTTCTTGTTCTCCCGTATTACCTGTTTCTTATTCATTTTTGTCCTGATTTTTTAGTTTACATTTGTAGATTTTGCCCTTTTATATTTTCTAAATCATTATATATATTTTTTATTTCATATATATATATATATTGTTCTTGTGAAGCGCCTTGTGACTTTTAACTTGAGAGGCGCTATATAAAAAAATCGTTCTTTGTTCCTGATAAGTTCACCTATAGCCTACCATAATTCACTCTTGAGCTATGTTTGCTAAAAACATGCAAGATGGGATTTGCAGATATGATATACATCTTGCACTAATTAGTATGAGTGAAATAAAATGTACAATTAATACATAACTACTTAAGTATATCAGTTAAAAGTTTAAATACAGGTATGATCTATACTTAAACTTTTAGTATACTTCTTAATATGAGCCTTTTAGTATACTTTTTAGTATAAGCTAAGTATAAGTAACAAACTTTGTAAAGTGTATCTCAAAGTAAGTACACTTAGAGTAAACTGAAAGTATACTCTCTTATTTTTTAGTTCACAATTAGTATACTTGAAGTACACTTGAATATACTACTTTTTGGTAAGGGAAAGGTTACATAAACAGCAGAAATCTATCTGCAGCTACAGATCCACTTATGTACTATAATCACTTTGTGAAGAAAACCAGCTGTTCAGCACCAGTTAGCTGTGTGTGTTGCATAACAGATGGCTGAAACATGAAGCAAATAGGTCTCTAGAGAAACTTGCTCATGTGTTCATCTCCAGCAGGCTGGACTATTGCAATGGTCTCTTGACTGGTCTTCACAACAAAGCTGTGAAGCAACAGCAGCTTATTCAGATATGCTGCTGCTAGAGTCTTAACATCACTCCTGTTCTCAGATCTCTACTGGTTACCAGTAAACTACAGAATCAATTTCAATGGTGCCAAAATGCATAGAGTAAGAATTCGTAATTGTGCATGCAAGAAAATTTTGTCGGTAGCTCTCGGCTTTGCAGGCACAAATATTTACACAGAGATAAAACAATAGTAGATGACCATCTCATTCTAAGAACTTACATGCACACAATGGAAAATAATGAGAACAAGAGATTAAAAGCCAAACAGGCACATTCAGACACTGATTGCACTGATCAACCTACTAATTGGTATTATTGCACATGGGTTACTCAATGAGACCTGAGTCTGAAGGTGAAGAACGGTTAATGACCCAGTTAAACAATAACACAGATGATCAGGTAATCAGTAATCCAACTGGTTACATTTGGATCTCCTTAAAATATATAGCCTACACCCAGCAGGGCTCTGAGGTCCAGGAAGCAGTCAGCTGGTAGAACCCCGGGTCAGAACCAAACAGGGTGAAACGACAAAATGCAGTTTTTAGGGACTGGCTCCATAAAGAAGCAAGCTCCCATTGACTCCCATGTTAAAAATGCCAACTTTACACAACATGTTTACAGCCTGGTTCAAAAAACCATTCTAGGGTTAACAGGTCAAGAGGAAGAAAGAAGCAATTTTTTATATAGCGCCTCTCAAGATAAAAATCATGAGGTGCTTCACAAGAATAAAAATGATTTTAAAAAAGTAATACATTTTTTAAAAAGGAAAAATTAAAAATGCAAAGGAAAAATAACGGGATCCTGAAAAAGACGGAATTAGTAGAAGCTGCAGCATGAAAAGAAGCTAGTGAGGAAGAAGAGGATGAACAGAAGGTCACACCAAAACCAGCCCGAACAGGTGAGTTTTCAGCTGCTTTTTAAAGGAGACCACTGAGTCCACTGATCTCAGGCTCAGGGGGAGAGAGTTCCAGAGTCTGGGGCCACAGCAGCAAATGATCTGTCACCTTTGGTCTTTAGCCTGGTGCGCTGCACAACCAGTAGGCTTTGATCACTGGACCTCAGGGACCTGCTGGGGGTGTAGGGACTGAGAAGATCACCAATGTATGATGGTGCTTGTCCATGTAAGGCCCTAAAAACCTGAACCAGGATCTTGAAATGAACCCTGAAGTTTGCTCAGACAAGTGAAAAGCCAGTTGCAGTAGTTTAAGCGTGAGGAGATGAAGGTGTGGATAAAAAGAATGTGACAGAATGGGACTTAGTTTAGCAATGTTCAAGTTTACCGTCATAACGCTGAGGGGGTGAATTTTTTTGTATCATCCATTTAGATGTAATTAAAGCTTGACATTATGAATTATTAGGAGTGTGTTCTTTTGATTGACAGGTGTCAGTTGAGCCGTCAGCACTAGCAGCATGCCCCCCTGCTTGCTCCAGGGAAGGCCTCAACCTCGGTTTACAGCCTAGATGGCAGAGGCTTTAGTAGAGTCGCTCAACAGTTTTCCAGCTAAACGCGCCCGCCAACCTCCGTTAGCTTGGATTAGCTCCAGATTTACTCAACTAGCTTGTAGCTACATCAGCTCAGAGTTTGAAGGGTTTCAATCATCTGCCCCCACCCTCACAGTCACAGCCCCACTCTCAGCTCCACCTCTTTGCCCGTTTTTGTATTTTCCGGGAGTGACGAGCCGCGTGACATGGCCAAGGTGGCGATGGTGGGAACCGCCCACTGGGCTTCACATCAGCTTTTCCGAAACCTACAACTCCATCCATTTTATAAATACAGTCCATGATGTAGCTCTAGATTACCATGGTAACAAACACTTACAGTAGCTGTTACTCAATAGTCAGAAGATCAGGATTTAACATTTGACCTGGTTTTGTTTTGCAGCCAAGTGTTCAGGATGTGGACCGGGATACCGCAGCCCGCTGGACGCCATGAGAGGTGGGTCCATCTGAAGGTGCATTATATCAGCATCTGTCCTCCTCCCTGACTTTAGGTTTTATCATTTTTGCAAGCAAACTTCCTGAACAACATAGACTTGTTTCTGTCTTTATGATGGTTCTGATTCTGATATTGTCATGAAACTGGTTCACCTGGAGCATGTTGTGGTTCCAAACCTCCAGGGTTCCTGAGTTGGAGTGGAGGTCGAACTAGATCTATCCAGAGGAAATAGTCCGCTTTAAAAATATCTGAAGCTACTTCTTCAATTACCAACAACTCAATATTAAAGTGAAATGTATTTATCTACTTATCAACTTACTGTGTATGACTCGTCTTCGCTCATCATCTAGAATCTTCTGGCACTGATCCGTAAATGGCAACAGCCATGAAACTCACGGGACGGGAGCGAGAGAGTCATTTGTGTTTTTAAAATGGACTGCAGTACCCAAATTTGACCACAAAGTGTCATTCTTACATCATGCATCTTTAAGACCTGTTTGCTGTTTTTATCCTAATGAAATGTTTTGAAATTAGGAGTGCTGTTTTTATTCTTTGTGCCTTTGTTGTACAGCACTGTGGGACAGTGCAGACTGTTAGAAATGTGCTATAGAAATAAAAAGGACCTTGACCATGACAATCTGATCTGCAGCCCCTGCTGGGGCAGCAGCATCAGAACCAGTGGTTTTAAAAAGGTGATGAAAAAGGTTGGTTCTGTTCTGGGGACTGGGGACAGCTCTGGAGCCTCTAGAGTGGGTTGGATAAAGGAGGAGGCTTCAGGAAATAAAGAACATGATCGACAATCTTGATCCTCTTTACATGACAGAGTGGCTTCAGTCAGAGGCTTCTTCAGATCTGCTGCCACACAGAAGATCCATCCTGCCCACAGCTAGACCCAGTTAAAACCAAGTAGACCTGGCTACAAACAGACAGAACCAAGTGGAACACAGGACTCTGAAGGAACTAATGAGTAACTGTAACTAATTATGTGGGAATAATGAAGTATCTGTCGTTTACTTCTGTCTGAAGGCCCTCGGGAGGAGATCGTCTACCTTCCCTGCATCTACCGCAGCACTGGGACCCGTAAACCCGACTACCTGGCAACTGTTGATGTTGACCCAAACTCTCCAACGTACAGCCAGGTAGACCAAAATCACCTGAGGACTCCTCAATGCTGCAGCAGACTGCTTCTGCTGGTTCTGTAGACGGGTTCTCGAACCTCTTCAGGTATGAGTGTGTGTGTGTGCAGGTGATCCACCGGCTGCCAATGCCCAACCTTAATGATGAGCTGCATCATTCTGGCTGGAACGCCTGCAGCAGCTGCTTCGGAGACACTTCCAAAACCAGAAACCGTTTGATCCTCCCCTCTCTGATTTCCTCCAGGATCTATGTGATCGACGTCGGGACCGATCCCAGATCCCCAAAGATTCACAAGGTCAGGATCCTGTTGAAACCTGCTTTTCCCAAGGTGCTGCACTTCCAACACAGTGGAGAAGTGTGTGTGTGTTGTGTGTGCGTGTGTGTGTGTGTGTGTGTGTGTGTGTGTGCGCGTGCGTGCGTGCGTGCGTGCGTAACTCCACCCAATCTGTTACCCACTTTTCTCCAGACTGGGAGGAGCTTCCCAGCATCTGGTCCAGCTGTGAGGGTTTGATGTGGGTCAGGTCTAGAACCAGTCCCTGCTGGACTGACAGACAGACTCGAGGTTTACGGTTGTGGTTCTGTCTGCAGATGGTGGAGCCAGTGGACCTGTACTGGAAATGTGGTCTGGCCAACCCCCACACCAGTCACTGTCTGGGCAGTGGTCAGGTGCTGATCAGTTGCATGGGAGAGCCCTCTGGTGGGGGCAAAGGTAAGACCTGATGCGGACCATTTGATGGATTTAGTTCTGGTCCTTCTGTGATGGACTGGGTCTCTTGCTGCAGGTGGTTTTGTTCTGCTGGACGGTGAGACATTCGAGGTGGTTGGTAACTGGGAGCACCCAGGTGAAGCAGCGCCATTTGGCTACGACTTTTGGTACCAGCCCCGCCATAATGTTCTGATCAGCACCGAATGGGGCGCACCCAAAGCCCTGGTCAACGGGTTCAACCCCAATCACGTTAAAGAGGGTGAGTCCTGGTGTGAGACCAGTTAGTCCAGTCTGGAGATCTCAGACACTAAATGGTAGAGCAGTGTTTGAGCAAAGCTACGGGAGGAGTGTGGGTGTTAGGACTCCATGTTCATTCTAGTGTTTCTCTCTAAACTTTGTGCTCATTTTCAGCAGCAGCTGATCTTCAAACTTGTTAGAGTTCATCCTCGCTTCCTTTGGAGTGTTAGGGTTAGCAGTCCAGCACAGCTGAGGCAAGACAGTGTTGACTTGGACTGAAGGTTTTTTAGTGTGTTACAGTGAACTCACTCACTCACTCACTCACTCACTCACTCACTCACTCACTCACTCACTCACTCACTCACTCACTCACTCACTCACTCACTCACTCACTCACTCACTCACTCACTCACTCATCTGTTCACCGCTCAGACATCAATTCATTCCTTCTCAGAAGCTACAATCTTCCTACATTGTCCTCCATCGTCATGCAACTGGAATAAGTTAGTATTCCTGATCCTTTCCTTAGTCCCAACTCTAACACCCATTCAGTCGGAATACTCCTTAAACACTCGGGTGTTACGAGAACAAACTGAGTTTGGGTCTAACCGCTGTGCCACAAACGCACACCGTTCGTCTCTCATCAGTGTCTCACTCTTTAAAACTTTAAAAACAACTTTAAAAGTATAAGTACACAAAAGACTACTCTATTACAGCAACCCAGGTAAATGTAATTTGTTACTTTCTACCTTTGATTACAAGATGTTATTAATAACAGGAATAAATGGTTTCATATGAGAGGAGAAACTTTCCTCCTGCGTTCTTGCTTCACCTACAAAGTTTGGTGCTGGAAAAGTCCAACAATGAACCTTGAAAGGTGCTTGGATTTGAAACCCGTTGTTGGTTCCGTTCCTTAGCTCATACACCCTAGGTGTAAACAGGATGTCATGATCCAGTTCCATCGCTGGAATCTTCCCAGAACTCTTTATGGAACACATCAGGTCCAGTTGCATTCCGTCAAAACCATAAAACTGTTTACAGTCTGGTCCTGAAGCCCTGGTCTGGGTCTGGACCGATCTTTTATTGCAACCCACACAGAACCGATCCAGACTGTTTCTCCTTAAGGAGCCAAAGAGGAGAAACACAAGATCAGTCTGATGATGATTCTCAGAAACACAAACGGGTCACAAGGTTCTGATTCCAGTAAACATCACATGTGACTGATAATTCTGGGATCAGAACAGAACTTTGGTCCTTTTGGCTCATTTAGACCACAGTCTGAAAGTCATGAGGTCCTTTTTTTTCTCCTGGGTTTTAGGAGGGTCAGGGTTCTGGACCAGACTGAGTTAGATGAGACTTGTCCTGATTTCATTTCTCTTTTCCATTCCAGGTCTTTATGGGTCCTCCCTGCATGTCTGGGACTGGACCACCCACAGGAGGCTGCAGACTCTGGACCTGGGAGAGGACGGTGCCATTCCTCTGGAGATCCGATTCCTCCACGACCCGAACGCCACCGAGGGATATGTAGGGTGTGCTCTACGAGGATCTGTCTTCAGGTTCTACAGGACACAGGTCAGTTCTGCTGAGCTGGTTCTGGGTTCACTCTGGTGAGATGGTTCTGTTTGAAATCTTCTGAAAGACTAAACTCGTTAACCCCCACACACAGACCAAAAACCTATAGTATTACGGCACGGTTCCTGTTATTTACCTGCTCTCTCTCTGTGTGTGTGTGTGTGTGTGTGTGTGTGTGTGTGTGTGTGTGTGTGTGTGTGTGTGTGTGTGTGTGTGTGTGTGTGTGTGTGTGTGTGACAGAAAGGCAACTGGGCTGCAGAGAAAGTCATCAAAGTTCCCAGTAAGAAGGTTGAGGGATGGATGCTACCTGAGATGCCAGGTTAGTACGGCCCCTTACCTGTCTGACTGTTTACCTGTCTGTTTACCTGTCTGTTTACTTGCCTGTTTACCTGACTCTCTGATCCCTACCTGTCTCTTTGCAGGTCTCATCACAGACATCTTGATCTCATTGGACGACCGTTTTCTCTACTTCAGTAACTGGCTGCATGGTGACATCAGACAGTATGACATCACTGACCGCCGGAATCCCAAACTGGTTGGCCAGGTTCGATGATGTACCACCTGTCTGAAGCCGAACAGGTGAAAGGCCGTTCACAGGGAAACGGCTCACCTGTCTGTCTGTTCCAGGTGTTCCTGGGAGGAAGTATTGTCAGTGATGGACCAGTCAAAGTCCTGGAGGACCCAGAAAAACAAGCGCAGCCCCACCCCCGCATCATAAAGGTACCAGAGACTCACCTGTTACAGATTTGTGTCAGTCCCACGTAAGTCTCACCTGTCTGTCTCCCAGGGGAAGCGTGTCTCCGGTGGTCCTCAGATGTTGCAGCTCAGTCTGGACGGACGGAGACTTTATGTTACAACATCTCTGTTCAGCGGCTGGGACAAACAGTTTTACCCTGACATGATCAGGTACAGATCCAGCAGAACGTGGTCAGAACCTGGTCCTGTCCACAGGTCTAAGTCTCTCTGTGTTTTTCAGAGAGGGTTCTGTGATGATGCAGATCCATGTGGACTCTGACCATGGAGGTCTCTCTCTGAACGAGGACTTCCTGGTGGACTTTGGTAAGGAACCTGATGGTCCGGCTCTGGCCCACGAGCTTCGCTACCCTGGAGGAGACTGCACATCTGACATCTGGCTGTGAACACATCTGGTTCTGCTCCTTAATCCTGAATCTTTTTGGAAATGAAGCCTGAGTGAAAGTGGACCAACCAGTAATCTGGTTTCTGCCCCTCCTCTCTCCATAACCACAGAAGTCCAGAACAATCTGTCAATCTTTAAACTTTCTGTTTGTTGATTTTTGGTTAAAATGAGAAATGTTTTATATTTTATCAAACAATAAGAAATAAAAAGTTGTTTTGATCTGAAGAATCTTTTCTGGTTGTTAGAATTCACAAACGTTTCATTTTACTTTGTAAAACTTTTGGATGAATCGGGAGGAGCCGTGTCCACAGCTGGATAAGCGATTAATCTTCCACATTCCAGGCTGATGGATCAAATTCCTGATTAAACATTATTGTGAAATTTCCTGCCAGAGCTGGTTTTCCTGATCAGAATTACAGCAGCTCCCACATCGCAGGATACCAAGAGTTTCCTTTAGGTGATGCATAAATTATATATGATCCATATCGTGGTGTCCAGGTGTCCTCGTCTACAGCGCGGTGTCCAGGTGTCCTGGTCTTCTCTAATGATCAGCACGGTGAAAGAAACAATGTTCAACAAATTAACTTTTTATTGAGTTGACCTCCATCAGGTCCACCATACTGAGCTTAGCTCAGAGGTCAAAGCAACTGCAAAACATCAGAAATACAATAAAAATATACAAATTTCACTGCACCAGAGGTCAAATGTCAAGTAAATAAGAACATTGAGAGGAAGTCTGCTGCACCTCCTCGCCCCACCCCCCTATAAACATCCATTTATATGTGGAGGTTCCGTCCACGACGCTCCACCTTTCGGGCTAGTTCTAGCCTTTTAGATCTGTTGCTCCTCTCCTTGGTTCTGTACCGAGTTCTAACCACCATCTGCTCCTCCTGGTCCAGATCTTCATTCACTTGGATTGCAATGTGTTCTTCCTTTTCCATTTCCTCTTCTTGGTGGATGATCTTCAGGTTGGTGGTCTGGTTCTTCCGAGCTTCATGATGTCGTTGTCGGTTCATGTCGTTGTGCGACTCCTGCAACGAGTCAAGGATGGAGAGCATGGTGCAGTACTGCTCCATTGTAGTGTTGTCGCTCCTTAGGATGGCCTTCAGTCTTCCTTCGGTCCTGATCCTGTGCACCAGCTGGTGTACCAACATCCCTTGATACAACCTGGACAAACACACAAAGATAGAGACTTTTATTGTGAAGGAGCGTGAAGAGGGGAAGAGGTTCTAAATGTTATAACTGAAATGTTAAGTCAAAAAGGTTCTGTTTCTGACAGCAGTTATATTTCCACCAGAACCTGCAGTCAGTGTTAGGGTCTGAAAGGATCTGCTGGTTCTGGTTCTGTCTTAGTTTAACTATTCTGGTACCTTCACCGTGTTGGACTGAGTTTAATGTTTTAGCATCAGAAAGGCAGGTCGGACTGTGGCGTCCTCTCACCGAGCAACATCTGGATCTGGTAACGGGAACCCCAAAAGCTGGTTCAGCCAGATGCTGTGCTTCAGACAAGCCTGCCACTGGTTCAGGGCGTGGGTCACATCCGGGTCCAGGTTCTGGAGGTGTCCTGCACGCACACACACACATTCTGATCAGCTGTTTACAAACACAATCTGATCATATCTGTTTTAATGTGAAATCCACCCACGGGTCCTGCCTAATTCCTGGTCCACTTCATTTGTTCTGGGTCTCGGCTGGTTCCCCAAGCTGAGTCCAAGCAGCAGGGCCTTCAGCAGACTGAGGTCTGGAGCAGGTCGGGTTCTGTGCATCCAGAACCAGGTGACAGCTACTGGGAGTTTGAGCTGAGGGGGCAGAAGGCTCAGAGAGTCTGGGTTCACCTCCAGAGCTTCCAGCAGGACCTGCGTGCGATTAGTGAGCTCCTCCTGGATGGGTCAGGAGGACTATCAGGGTCTTCTGAAGAACACCTGGACAGGTTGTGATTGGAGGTACTTTACCTGTTGCAGCGAGCTGAGTTGGAATCCCCTGCTGACCCTGCTGAAGATGGGTCTTACCGGGACACGCGTCAGATGGAGACCTTTTCTGTCCAACTCGTCCACCTGAAGACCTGACCCAAGGCCCAGCAGCAGCCCATACAGAACCTGTCTGATTGGTCTGGCGGTCTGTTTAGAACTGGGTAAATGTTCAAGTTCTACACTTGGATTCAGCTGTGTCACCTTCAAGAGTCTTAGAACATCCAAGACAACTGGACTGAGCCGGGCCTGGGTCAGTGGCAGCAGCATCCAGTCTGGGACAACACGGACCTCCTGCAGGAGAAAATGGACTCACGCTCAATAAAAGTTTGAAAACACAAATAGGACCTAGGTCAGGCCAGAACCAGAACAGCTTTAACTGCATGAAGTAGCTGATCTAGAGGTTCTACGTTCTGTGAACGTCAGTGTAAAAGGTGGAACCAGGCCTGAAGTTCTTACTCCAGATGATGGTTCATTTGAATCTGAGATGAGGATCACCTGTTCCAGAGCAGGAAGCCTAGGTGGGACTTGGTGGAGGAAGAACCTGCTCACACTGCTGGGACCTAGCTGGTATCCCTCCATCCCACGATGCAGCCTTCTCAGGAAGTCCTCCTTGCTCCTCTGATCCATGTCTCCTCCCATCAGTCCCAGCGCCGCCTCCAGGGCAACCTGGGGCTCCTGGAAGTCCTTGAGCCAGTGGAGCAGGCCCTGCAGGCGGTGCGGTGCCTCGATGTCTGGAGGGACAAACTGGATCCATTTGATCTCACTAAGTTTTACATAGTCGTTACCAGCCAAGGCAGCAAATGTGGGCAGCAGCTGGCGCTGGAGTCCAAAGAAGATGCAGAAGCTGGAGGAGAAGAACTTCCTGCATGGGATGTAGCTCTGGGAGCTGCTTCGCTCTATCTTTTCCCACTGGAAGTTAGAGATGGGCAGGAGGCCGGCTGGCAGGTCAAAGATGTAAAAGTCACTGTCATTGGACAGAACTGGGCACTTCCATTCGGAGGCCAGGGCAGCGACCTCCTGGTCGGACTCCTCAAAGCACTGGGCCATCGGAACCTCCAGCCGGGCTAGCGTCTGCTGGAACACCAGGTCAGCCAGCTGGGGCAGGTTATTCATCTGTCTGCCGCTCACCGCTGCCTTATGGCCTTTCTGGATTTTTTCTTCAAACCTTCTCATACTTGTTTCCAGCTTTTTGTCTGAGACATCTGAACCTCCATCCAGAACCACGTACGGGATGATCCCACAGGTTCTTAGGGATGAGATGAACCTTTCGATCACCCTCTCAAAAGCAGAATACTCCCCGCCGTGATTCTCATCCAGACCTGACAAAACCACACGGACAGACTTAGCTTGTTATTTGGACAGCTGACCAGAACCTAAACTCTCCAACCATCTGACAGGCAGAAGAATATCTGTTTAGCCTTTAATATCTAAACTTTCGCTCTTTGATAACTGGCCAAGGCTAAAATAAACAACCTTTAAGTAAACTGAAGCAAATAAAATAATATTATGTGTTTTAAAGTCTGCTTTTGTTCGGAGGGTTAGGGTGGGACTCCGGCGTACAGCAGAGCCTGAAAATAAATGTGCACTATTTTAGTCGCCAGTTAACCAAGTAAAAGATAGAAAAATGCAACGAACATGGTCTACTTACATAAAGAGCACCTGTGTGCGCCTCACCATGGAGGAATAATAATGAATCCATGGTGTCTGGTTTGTGGGCCAGCCACATTAAAGGTCCCTCTCTCTGCTGGAGACCAATTAACTTAATTAGTCGACCCAAACTGAAATGAAGAACTCTGCAGTTATGGTTAGCTTGGATTATCCTGGCTCATCCCTTTAGTTATGCTGCTATAGACCTAGGCTGCTGGAGGACTTGGTGAACTCAGGTTCCCCTTTTCTCTGACTCTGGCTCTGATTTTCTCATCTTCACCAACTACCTCATGTCAGACACAATACAATTAAAGGGTGAGTAACACCCGTGAGTTCTTACGGGCTGTTAGGTCCCTGTACGACCGGTGTCAGAGCTTGGTCCGCATTGCCGGCAGTAAGTCGGGCTCATTTCCGGTGAGAGTTGGACTCCACCAAGGCTGCCCTTTGTCACAGATTCTGTTCATAATGTTTATGGACAGAATTTCTAGGTGCAGCCAATGTGGTGCTCCTCTAAATTCAAGACCATGGTCTTGAGTCGGAAAAGGGTAGAATGCCTACTCCAGGTCAGGGACGAGGTCCTGCCCAGAGTGCAGGAGTTTAAGTATCTCGGGGTCTTGTTCACGAGTGAGGGAAGGGTGGAGCATGAGATCGATAGGCGGATTAGTGCTGCTTCTGCAGTGATGTGGGTGTTGTGCCGGCTTAACGTTCAGACTGGAAGCCTGTTTTTTCTGGCACTATTTAAAAACAATGGATTTTCTTAAAAGTCCAGTCGTGGAAATACCCCCCAAAAAATTGACCTTGAGGTTTAATATATTTTTACACGTGTGATTCAAAGGAAATTTGCCTCTGGCCAATATATTTTTAAACTAGTCAAGATGTTCTCTGCTGTTTCCTGGATGCTGAAAAAACAACAGCCTTCCCCATCGTGAGTCAAGATGGGTGAGTCCATGAATGCTACAGTGTGACATCATCCTAGATTTCCACTGTCTATTTTCTATCAGACGCTAATGCAGGAGATAGGTGTAGGAGCCTATTTTCATGTTCAGCCTGCATGAAAAACTCAGAGTGATGGATTATAATCAGAAAAAACATTTTAAAAAATTTTCAGTGAACCACACCTTTAATGTTTCTGACAAGCTATCTCCTATATATTCTGCAGATGACACCTGAATTTTGATACATTGAGAAAGTCAATTATGGTTTAGCTGCATATAATACATGGTTCAAATTGCATAAATTATCCTTAAATATCAAAAAATCTAATGTTATTTTAGTGGGAAAAAAGCCATACAACAAAGGTGTAAACCACTTTTAAATTGAAGCTGAACTGCCGCAGGTATCATCTGTAAAATGTTTGGGTGTTATTGTCAGTGAGAAAATAAATTGGACATTGCATATTGATTATCGGTATAATAAGAACAGTGAGCCATTTTGTTTCTACAAAACGTCTTATAACATTATACTATAGTCTTGTGTATCCTTATTTTATTTATTCTTTATTTAACCAGGAAGGTCCCATTGAGATTAAAAACCTCATTTTCAAGGGAGTCCTGGCCAAGAGGCAGCAAAAGTTACAGTTACAACATTTTTTTCCAGTTACACAGACATGTTATGTACAGAATTACAGAAGGCAATTACAACACAGGGAATCTGTCTCAAAGGCTCTCAGTCTGGTTTTAAAAGTATTCAAGGAGATGAGCTCGGTTAGTTTCCAGTTTCCCTGCAGCCTGTTCCATGCAGAAGGAGCAGAGTGAACAAAAGCCCTTTTGCCCAGTTCAGTGCAAGCAAACGGAACACAGAGTAACAACTGATCGTTTGCACGCAGACTATGAGAAGTTACACTTCTCTGTGAGATTAAGTTACAGATGTAGTTGGGTAGTAATCCAAGCATGGCCTTGTAAATGAAAGTGTACCAATGTGCCAACCTCCTGGTGGACAAAGAAGGCCATCCCACTCGAGAATACAATTCACAATGATGGGTCAGTGGTCTACAGTTAGTAATAAACCTCAGCGAGGCATGATAAACCACATCAATCTTACCAAGACACTGTGCTGAGGCATTCATATACAAAAGGTCTCCATAATCCAGAACAGACAGAAATGTTGCAGTAACTAGTCGTTTTTTTTGCCTCAAAAGAAAAACAGTTTATTTCGAAAAAAGAAACCCAGTCTATCTGCATACTGTAATATGATCTAGGGTAGTACATTCTCCACTAGTTTGGACAAGATTCTACTTTTTCATAAATGCTCTTTTAGAATAGTTACTAGATCAGATCCACGTGCATCTTCTGTTTCTTTATTTCAGAGAATATTGACTATTTATCAAGTAAACATTCTTCAAATATGTGTCTTCATTTATAAGATTTTATTTATCAACCACAAAATACCTAAACAGTTTAGTACTTTTTAAAAAGCTAATTCATCCTTTCATTCATATAATACACGTCAGTTATTGTGTTTTCTTCCCTCTATAATTCTTGTCTAGGACAATTTTCCATCTGCTATAGGCTTAATTTTGTGTTTCCCATTTGGCAGCTACCTCAGTAGACGCATTTAAAAACCTGTTAAAAATGTGTTTAATGAAGGGCGAGCATAATTACTAATCTACTCTTAACTTACTTTACTGCCACTTCTTCTTACTTTAAGCATTTCATGGAAGTGTGTTTTGTGTTTACTTTGTTGCTGTTTGTGTTTTTTTATTTTTGTATTACTATTTGTTGCTAGTCTGTTTTTGTTGTTTTCAATGACACTGTTGTTGTAAATCTATGGCTAAAAGTGTTTTGGGGGAGGCTTCAGATAAGCTTTGGCTTTTGCCCCCTCCTGCACAGTATTTGAATTTTTTCAATACTACATTTTCTGGAAAAAAAAACATGAACATAAATTTAGGTGTGGGTATCTACAATAACAAATAAAATAGACATATCCGGTCTCTCTGATAACTTAAAAGCAACAGTTGGACATCAACTAACTTCAGGCTTGGAGAACAGCAGCAGCAGCAGCAGCAGCAGACAGGTGAGGAACCTGAGGACCAGATGGAGTCTCACCTGCGCTGAAGTACAGATGATAGTTCAGGTTGCAGCCATCTATCACCAAGCGGCTCCTGCAGAAGTGGACGTCCTCCTGGTAAACCTTCTGGTGTCCCTCCAGGAACCCGGTCAGTCCCTGGACTCCCATGCTCCGTCTGGGTGCGTTCTGGGCTCCGGGAATCTATTTATAATATGCGAACTTCGGGTTCCTTAAGTTTCATTTTCCTGACGTCATGAATCGTGGACTGTTGCGGTTTCTTTATACAAATGCATGCATATCACATTGAAAGCTTAAAAAGAGTAACAGACAACACACGGAATAAATGAATGAATGAATGAATGAATGAATGAATGAATGAATGAATGAATGAGTGAATGAATGAATGAATGAATGAATGAATGAATGAATAAAGTGTTGTTCCATATTTTTCAAACTCTTTTTTCAGAAAAAAAAGTTCACGTTTTCGGTGAATTTGTAGCCTAGATATGTAGACAGACCGTAGCAGCAAAATGATTTCGCTTTGGATTCACATATATAGGATGGCTTGCCAGGCTATCTTGTGTATGTGAAATTTTGTTAAAAATAAAAACATTTAGATAAAAATAGAGCATTCTTATCTTTGTGATAAAATGATGAAAACCAAAAATGACATTCTTAAAGTAGAGGTGAAATTCAAAGAACAGGATCGATAACAAACTTGAGGAAGTCCTTCCAGGATTGAGTAAACGTCTGTTCCTTGTCAGCCATTCCATGTATTCTCCCCCCTCCCACATATGTATCCTTGTTTCCTGTCCCTTTAGATTCATTCATTCAGTTCTCACAATCATCCCCAGCCACAGTCACCTTTAGCCACTTCTCTGCTCCAGTCCTTCATTGTTTTCCCCCTTTTAATTTATTTCTTATTTGGTTTGTGTATTTTCTAGAGTCCTTCCTTGTTCATGGTTTAGTTTATTCCCCCAGCATTTATTTTAGTTCTCCTCCTTGTGTGTCCTTGCCGTTTTTACCTGTGTTCTCTTAGATGTTGTTTCCCCTCATATTGGTTATGTGCTGGATAGCGGCTCTCCAGGTCCAGGGTTCCCTACCCCTGGTGTAGTGATTGCACGTTTTACACATCTAGTCCAAATCTTAAGAGCAAAAAACAGTAAACTTAACGTGTTTACTATAAATTCAGTGTTTGCTGATTTTACTTTCAAATAGTCAAATTAATATACCACACTTAAATAACACTGCTGCATTTGAAAATGCAAATTAATTTGAGCATTTTTGTTGGTGCACTACTCCTGTAAATTTAAAATTAATAGAATAACACTGGTATGATGTAAGCTGCTTACAAATGATGCTAATGGTAGCAGGTGTTTTACACACAGTGTAGCCTAGGAATGATGAATCATCTGGTGCTGACTTGTTGGTATGGGGGGCCCCAAAAGAAATCCTGCTTAGGGACCCACAAAGGCTTGGGGTGGCCCTGTATATGCTATAGCAGTAGGACGTTAATGCTGCCTAGACTGAAGACATGATGTGAGATAGAGTTTCAAATAAAGGTGGGATTTTAAAAATATATTTAATCCAATTTATCTTAAAAGGATAAGAGCACCAAAATCTATTAAATTTAACCCTCCCTTGTCATAGGAGTTTAATGTGATGGATTTTTGCAGGTAGTGGGTGTTGTTTCTCCATAGAAAATTGAATAACACTTTCATTGATTTAAAGGTTGTGTTATCAATATATAAGGACTGAGCAGCATAGGTTAGACGAGGGAGTGCCTCTGCCTTAGAAAGCAGAACTCTTCCTCTTAAACATAGGTATCTCTGTAGCCAGTGATTTAGTGTTTTTGAGGCTAAGTTTTGAGTGAAGTTTGTAATGCATCTGGACTGTTAATCTTTGTTTGAAAACCATGGTATGTAACAAGTTTCTCACAGGGATTCCATGAACTGAAGCAGAGTTTTTAATAGATAGAATTTTAAATTTATGCAGATTAAGGGAAAGTCCAGAGGCTTTAGAAAAAGATTGAATGCTATAGATCAGTGGTTCCCAACCTTTTTTCCTCGAGGACCCTCTTGCCTGCATGTGTCCAAGACAAGCCAGGACCCCAACCACATCTTCTACCCGCAATAAAAATGATTAATTAAAAAAGTACAGACATAAAGGACTGTTCTAACTGTTATGCGGAGCTTTGATTTTACTATTGGGTGTGTTATTGGGATTTTACAAATGTATTTTTTTTTTTTACAAATAAAAGCTTGATAACCTCACAACACTCAGCACAGACAAAATTGTCAGGAGCCCCTGCAATCTTGAGGGGATCCCCTTGGGGGGTCACGGACCCCAGGTTAGGAACCACTGCTATAGATTACCATGATAATTGTGAAGCATTTTTGAGAATGAGAGCAGCAGCATCTACCAGCTATGAGTATTTCTCTGTTAGCAGTTGTCAGACCCTTTAAAGGACTGAGATGGGCATGTAAGTTTAAGAGTTGTACAGACAGAAGGAATAGATACACTGATAGGGGGCACCCCGGCCTTACTCTGCATTTTAGAAAGAATCTTGGGAAAGTACCAGAAATGAGTTGTATGGAGCTATTAATGTTGAAATACAGCATTGCAGAAGGATTGTTCAACGTCACATTTATTTAAAGCAGTAACAAAAAAACTCATGCTCACAGATGTCAAAATTCTTATAGAAATCTAGAAAAATAATAAAGCTGTCATTCTGCACAAGTTCCAGGTAATCTATTATATCCTAAATTAATCTGTCGTTTGAGATAGGACAATTCCGCATAAATCCAGATTCATCAACAACTTTATCTAACTTTATCTACATGTGACCAATGAGTCATGGTGCCTGCTAGGAAGGGGCTAGGTCCAATTATGTCGTGGTGTCCTTGAGCAAGGCACTTCACCTCGTTGCCTGCTGGTGGTCAGAGGGCAGTTGTGGCTCATCACTCTCAGTGTGTTAATGATTGTACTGTAAAGCGCGTTGGAGTCCTCTGATTTGTTAAGGAGGGGACACATTTCAGTGCAACACCGGAAGCAGTTTCCGTTTTTTGTTTTCGTCACGTGACTGACGTTCCAGCATCCTAACTACAGGACTTTGAGCTGCTGGACGGTGTCCTCCCGTTATACCTGGTATGTCTGCTGTCGGTGCGCTCCGGAGCATCCGGTTCTTCCAGCAGGTGCTGCCCAGCGTCTCCTCCGCCTTGTGTCGACATTACAGCATGGATGTCCCCGCTCCGTTGCTCCGGACGCAGGGCTACGTGGACGGCCGCTGGGTGTCCGCAGCCTCCGTGTTCCCCGTTCTGGACCCAGCTACCGGACAGGAGCTAGCCAGGGTCTCAGACTGCGGCCCGGATGAGGCTAAGCAGGCAGTGGACGCTGCTTTCCGGGCGTTTCACACCTGGAAGCAGACGACCGCTAAGGTAGGAGGATCGTCTCTTTCGACTCTGTTTTATAAGCGGACCTTTAAAGTCCGCGGGTTACAGCGGCTCGGTTAAACACCGGAACCGTGTCCACGCTTCATTCACGTTTTTACTGGTGTGTAACGTTTGTCTTGCCGACAGCAGTGACGTCAAGTATTAATGTTCAAAAATCTGCTCGTCTGGTGCAGATCCTGAGTCAGTGTTTGGTTTCTTATATTAGTGAAACATTAATAAAGCAGCCTGCCCTCAGGTGGTCCGAACTCTATAACTCAGTTACTGATTTGTGAAACATTTATTCTTCACGTAAAACTGCAGCTGTATGGGCTGAAGGGTCTGTTGTCAAAGTGGGAGGTTGCACTAATGATGTTGGAGCAAAGATCCTGTGGCCCTAGTTGGAGATCTGACAAACAGATGATGGTGAACCAACTCCATTGTGGAGGTCGGAAAAAAACAAAGAACAAGGCGGTGGTGAGAGATTTAGAGATCCTAATGACAGAAACGCCAAAAAGAAGGAACACGAGAACCTTGAGAAATCCCGAGAGGAGAAGACTGAGAAGTTTCAGACAGACTCGGTGATGCTAAACCAGGAGAGTACTGTACTGTGCAAAACCTTTAGGCATGTGTGAAAATTGCTGTTAACAAAGAACACTTTCAAAAATGGAAGTTACTCATTTATTTCCATGAATCAACAAAAAGCAGTGAATGAACAAAAGAGAAAACCTAAATCAAATCAATATCTGCCTTCAAAACAGCATCAATTCTTCTAGCTACACTTGCACACAGTTTTTGAAGGAACTGGGCTGGGAAGTTGTTCCAAACATCTTAGAGAACCCCAGATCTTCTGTGGATGTAGGCTTCCTCACACCCTTCTGTCTCTTCATGGATCCTTAACAGAGGCGTCTGATTGGTTTTCCTGCAGGAGAGGAGCGTCCTGCTAAGGAAGTGGTTCGACCTGCTGACGCTGCACAAAGAACACCTGGCCAGGCTCATCACCTTTGAATGTGTAAGTATCAGAGCCCTCCCAAACTTTGCTTCTGCTTCCTCTCATTCCTGCAGCTCAGAGAATCAGTAGCTAGTGACTGATTCTCTTTATCACAATCAGCAGTTGCCTCATCTGACTGGGGACTGGTGGTGTGTGTGTGTGCGCGCGTGTGTGTGCTGCAGGGTAAACCCCTGCGGGAGTCCCTTGGGGAGGTGATGTACTCCGCTTCCTTCCTGGAGTGGTTTTCAGAGGAGGCTCGGCGAATCTATGGAGACGTTGTCCCGTCTCCTGCAGGAGACAGGAAAGTTCTCCTCCTCAAGCAGCCTGTTGGCGTCGCTGCCATCATCACGCCGGTGAGAAGCCCAAACACCTTCATCATCAGACCTCACTAAAGTCTGAAGTTCTAAACTCCTGATCCAGTCCAGATTTTCCAGTAATCTCTTCAAGTGTTCTGGATCAACAGTTCTTCAGACCCGACTCTGGGTCGGTCCAGTAGTCTGAAAGCATGACTTGGCATGAAGTCCACTGACTTACGTGCTTGCTACTGACCTCTTCTGCACTTTGATGAAGTTTCTAAATGATTAGATTAAGTCCAGTTTATTCCTGTAGAACCAGTTCATAACCAGTCCGCCCAATGAGCTGTACGATCCATAAAACCAGATCCAGTTCTGTGCCGGAGAGCAGGAGGGGAACCTGAGATGACCTTACACAACTGTACTGGAGGTGATTCTGTTTGGTTCTGTCTCAGTGGAACTTCCCCAGCGCCATGATCACCAGGAAGGTCGGCGCAGCTCTGGCTGCCGGCTGCACGGTGGTGGTGAAACCGGCCGAGGACACGCCGCTGTCGGCTCTGGCTCTGGCTGAGGTCAGACTTCTCTTCAGATCATCTTCATCAGAACAGAACCAAGCTTCTACATAACTCATGTTAGTTAGGAGATCCATCCACAGGATCTCTCGTGAACCCATCATCTAACTCCTTTTCATTCCACTTCCCATTTCCTCAGCTGGCAGATCAGGCTGGGATCCCGCCTGGCGTGGTCAACGTGGTTCCCTGCTCCAGAGACAGAACCCCGTCCGTCGGACAGGTCCTCTGCTCCGACCCGTTGGTGGCTAAAATCTCCTTCACTGGATCAACGGCCACCGGGAAGGTAGGAGGTCCTGGCGGGGGATGGGGCCATGGTGGAGGAGGAGTTAGGAGACAGAAAATGTTGGTTCTGAAGGCGGTTCTGGTTGTGTCTCGTCTCAGGTGTTGCTGAAGATGGCTGCTGACACAGTGAAGAGGGTTTCCATGGAGCTTGGAGGCCACGCCCCCTTCATCGTGTTCAACAGTGCCGATGTGAACAAGGCGGTGGGTGGAGCTATGGCCTCAAAGTTCAGGAACTCTGGACAGGTAAGTGGGCCAGATTGGATGGGATGGACCTCTCGGCTGCTGTGATGAGGATCAAACCTGTTTCTGTCTCCTGCAGACGTGTGTGTGTTCAAACCGGTTCCTGGTCCAGAGCGGGATCTATGATAGGTTCGTGGACCAGTTGAGTCGAGCGATGGATGCTGAGCTCCGTTTGGGTCATGGCTCAGAGCCCGACACCACCCTGGGACCTCTGATTAACTCCAGAGCTGCAGAGAAGGTAAACCTTGACCAGCCCGGTTTGGTTCCGTAGGGGGGCCCAGTTTGGTGTACTGCTATGAGGGTAGAACTGAGACAGAATATTCAGGTTTCAGTGTGACGTCCCGGTTCTGTCTGATGTTCTAACCTGTTACACCTGTCTGTCCCTCAGGTTGTCCATCAGATTTCAGACGCCGTGTCTCAGGGCGCCACGGTTCTGAAAGGTGGAAAGCGTTTGGACGGCTCCTTCATGCAGCCCACTCTACTGGCCGGCGTCACCACCGACATGCTCTGTACGAAGGAGGAAACATTCGGACCGCTGGTTCCGATCATCAGGTCGGTCCACTAACACAAATCTGCTCTTCATTAGAACTCATCGACCAATCAGGAGCTGGGTTTGTGTTGCAGGTTTGAGACTGAGGAGGAGGCGCTAGCTATCGCTAATGGCACTGACGTCGGGCTAGCAGGTGATTAACTGGGAACTATTTCTCTCAGCAGACGCTGTTCAGAACCTAATGGTCCAACTGGTTCTGCCCACAGGTTACTTCTATTCTCAGGACGTGGGTCAGATCTGGCGCGTGGCGGAGGCGCTAGAGGTGGGGATGGTGGGGGTCAACGAGGGGCTCCTCTCCACCCCCGAGGCCGCCTTCGGTGGGGTCAAACAGTCGGGTTTGGGTCGTGAGGGCTCGAAGTACGGCATCCATGAGTACCTGGAGGTTAAGTACATGTGCTTTGGAGGCCTGAAACCCTGACCGGACCCGATCCGAAGGCTGGTTCTGGGACAGACTCTGATGTGGTTTCAGTGTCCAGTTCTGCTGTAAGTTGACTTTAAGGTTCTGGGTCCAAACTGCTGCTAATTAAGGAAATCCAGCAGAACCTGATAAAGCAGGTTTTACTAAACATTATTAACACAAACAAAACGGTTCTGGTATAAGGGTCGGTGGGTCACAGCAGAACCGACCCGCTGAGGAGAAAAGGGACTTTTAAAGTTCTCTAGTCTGTCTCACATCGGTTCTGATCCAGTCGGTCCGAGCTGCCCCATCTCTGTTCACATCAGAACCATTTTTTTTAGCGACCGTCAGCAAACCGAACCGGTTCTGGTCTCTGAGTCGATGTGAGACTTTCTGATGTGTTGGGTCTAAAGCACAGGAGGCATCAGAACCGATACCGACCCGTTCCACCAGCGCTGCTATAATGAGTCTAACTCCAGATGTTTATAACCTGGTGTGGGTATGAAACCCTTTTATCTGATTGGTTCTGATTATAAAACTTTGATCTAAAATCTGGATTAATAAACCCAGATTCTCTGGAACGAAAAGCTGTAGATCTGAATAAACTGGTTCTGATTAAACCCGACTTGGTCTTTATTCTGGTCCTAGAGTCCATTTACTCAAACAAACCCACCAGGGCTGGAGCCGAGGCCGGTTCTGGGCCTAGAACCGGCTCCGGGCCCAGTTAAATGTGAAAAAATCCTTCAGATGGATCTGGTCAAAGAAACCCACAGACCAGGAGGTTCCTTCACATGTCTCTCAGGTCGGAGGACAACACAATGTCTTGTGTCTTTGGGAAGAGGACATTCCATAGAGTCCAATTAGACGGTACTGACTCACTGAGGCGGTCTTCAAACCAGGTTATGAGGTCCTTTGTGTCCTTTACCATCCTCAGGTCCCCCTCAGGAGAGCGGTCTGGGCACTGGGCCGGTTCCGGCTGAAGACGGCATCCTGCTCGCTGTCCAGCTCTGATTCGGACATCATGAGGCTGGAGTTGTGCTCTGTGCTGCGGTGTTTAATACCTGGAAATGAGAATCAAAACAGGTTTCTGCTATTTCTGGTTCTGAGGAGCAGATGCTGGAAAAAACAGCATATGTTGTGTTTTGGTGGTATGCTGGTCCATATAGTTCAGCATGGGTTACTGGTGATTGGATGCTGGACCAGCATCCCATGTTGGACCAGCATGCAATGTTGGACCAGCATGCAATGCTAGTCCACCAGCTAAACCAGCACCACAACACAACATGTGCTGGTCTATGCTGGTTTTTCCCAGCAGGGACACCAGACAGGCAGCATGGGGTTACAGAACCAGAACCGTAGATAAATCAGAACATCCTGTTTTGTGGTTCTGACGCTTGACCCACCCACTGGGATACTTTTATGAATGTTCTCACCAGACTTGCGTTGGTCCAGAACTTTGAGTCAAGCTAGGTCAGGGTCCAGACAGAGATGGTTCTGGCCTGTGTGAGCATGAGGTTCTGCTCTCGACTAGGATGACGAAACTCACTGAATTTGGGTCGCAGCTCCAGCCTCTCCTGCTCGTCCATGTCGTCCAGGATGGTGTAGCGGGTTCTCCTCCTCCCTTTGGCCCGTCTCCCCCTGAGGACAAACAGAGACGGGCAGCAAACAGCTGGTCTGGGATCAGACTATGACCTGGAGGTGGATACTCACCTCCTGCTGCAGCAGATGAAGGTCCAGCTGAGAGACAGGATGGAGACCATCAGAAGGAAGCTGCTCAGAACCACAAACAGAACCCTCCACTCTGAAGAGAAAGAGCAGAACCAGCTGAATCCAGATCAGCTCGTCTGTTAGACCTCTTTGTGCTAAAAGTCCTGGGGCGGTTCTGATGGAGTTACCTGCTGAAGAATTAAAACAGACCTACCACAGTTACTCTCCCCATCGCCAAGGTAACGACGGATAAGGTTCTCGGTCCAGAATGGGTCACAGGCACACTGCTTGGTGATTGGGTCACACTGACCCCGCCCCGAACAGCTCAGCTGACACACTAAACATAAACAAACATAAACTCCAGCATCATCTGGAAACAATCAGGATTGAGTATCACTTCCTGTCACATGACCAGGCTACAGCTCTGACCCGGTTCTTCAGCAGTTCTGGTGGTAGCACTCACCAACAGTGTCTATTCTCAAGACCTGGAACAGCAGGTAGTCACTCTTCTCTCTGAGCAGCTGCTTCCTCAGCAGAACCGCCAGTTTGGAGGCAGAAACGGGTCCAGATGGGCCTCGGACGGAGAAACGCAGAACCGAGCTGCAGTTGGAACAAAACAGATACACAAGTCCATCAGAACCACCCAGATTCCATCGGAAACCAGTTCAGGTTCTGGTACCTGAGGTGAGTCCGCTCCTGCAGAGCTCGGAGCTGGATGTCCCGGTCCAGGACGTGAATCAGAGCAGCGAGCTGTCGGACCACTGTGTCCCTCTGAGCCACACTCACCTGGGAAACTGGCACCAGAAGCTCCAGCTCCACCTGCTCAGACCCGCCAGGCTCTACACAGGCACAGGGGGACATGTCGAACAGTTATTAGTAATAATTATAATCTATTTGGTCCCTCTCAAAGACTGCATATATAAGGTCCCTCTAGGATCCATCGAAGATTTAACATCAACTTTCATTGTTATGCTGATGATGATGACAGTTATATGTCTCCACCACTCCATCCTCTTTGCTTTTTTCACTCATTAACTGCATATCAGAGATTAGGTCTTGGTTTTCTTTACATTTTCTTAATTTGAACTCCAATAACACTGAAGTCTTTCTCATGGGTACAAAATCTGCATTAAGGATGGCTGGAACCTTCTACCAGCTATCGAGAACACTACTGTTGTCTGTTTGGACCAGATAAAAAGCCTTGGTGTCGTTCTAGACAGTACCGTCCTACCATTCTCATATCAGTGCAGTTACCCATTCAGCCTACCAGCCTGCATCCGTCACTCTAATCACGCCACTGCCATCTTAGTCTGGTCACTTCTCTCTTGGACTACTGTAATTCCCTCTTTGGTTTGCCACAGAAGTCCTTACACAAACTTCAACTGGTTCAAAGCTCTGCAGCTCGTATCATTACTAGAACACCCATCTCTGACCACATCACCCCAGTTATCCAGCAGCTTCATTGGCTGCCAATATAGTTTAGGATCATTTACAAATTCCTATTTCTTACATTTGAGGCCATTCACAACCTTGCCCCTACTTATCTTTCTCAGCTCCAACAAATATCTTCACCCTCACGTAGATCTGAACTTCAACTGTCCCTGTGGAATTCTTTACCAGTAGAACTCAAGAACATCTCTCCACCAACTAAACTTAAAACTTTAAAACTGCCTAGTCACTTCATTTGTGATTTAAGAATCCTATTCCTGTTCTGCTTTTATGTACGGTATTGATGTTTCATTGTACCTGTTAAAATGTATTATTAGTATTATTATTAGTTGGACCCGGCAGAACCCTCAGAATCCAGCACAACAAGAACCATGGGCCCACCTGGTCGGACCTCCACAGTAGCCGTGGCGGCGCTGGAGCGGCCCGAAGCGTCGGTCACCTTCAGCCGGAACAGGTAGGTTCCTTCAACCAGGTCCGACAGGTAGAGCCAGGCCCGGGTCCCAGAACCAAACAGCACCAGCTGCAGGACCAAGATCAGTCACTGAACAAAGTTCTGGAAAGGTCCAAACGGGTTTAAAGTCTAAACCAAACCAGTCACATGACCCGAATTTGATCTGGTTTGTTTTGGATTAATCCACAAACTGTAATCTGATTACAATAGATTGTTAAGATTACTGAGACATTTATTATTATTGATTTATTATTTATTTTCTGAATATGTTCAGACTGAACCAATTTCAGGCTCAGTCTGTGACCCGATCTAGTCGCCTAGGTCAGGTTTCATGTCTGAGGTGGTACCGACCCCGGCCGCAGGACTCTGGTTGTCTCTGGTCCAGAGGAAGTGGACCTGGGTCTGGTCTCCTCCTGTCACTGAGCCTCTCAGGACCAGAGAGTTGTTGGGCAGCGTGAGGACATGGCTGCCACTGGCGTGAGCGACTGGCGGGGGTGGCGTTTTAGCTGCAGGGGGAGGACAGACGGAGCTGGACATCAGAGACGGGTTTTAACAAAGAGACCAGACGTTCTGGAACCAGCTCACCTTCTTGAACCCTAACTGTCAGCAAGGCGCTGTCCATCGCTCCCTGTTGGTCGCACACCATCAGTCTGAAGGTGTAGTACCCAGCTTGGACACCCGTCACCGTGGCAACAGCTTGATCTGCATCCTCCAGCTTCAGCCCAGGACGGCCACTGCAGAGATCCACATTAGAACTCTTCATCAGTTAGTGAACGGTTCCTGAATGAGTCAGAAACAAAGTCCAGCTCAGACTGGTCCTACCTCACCACATCCCAGTGGTAGCTGCTGATGCTGTGATCATCGGTGCTGCCACTGCCATTGAGCAAAATGCTGCTCAGAGGAAGAAACAACTTCCTGTCAGGACCTACGATGGCAATCGGGGGCCTGTTTGACCCGCTGACCTCTGAAAAGACAGAAAGACCGTTTTTATTTAACCATCAAATCAGGATCAGGATCATTAAAATCTGCTGCACAGTGAGCTTTGGATCAGAACCGTCAATCAGCCCCACCGGGTCAAAGTCCAGCTCGTAAAACCAAACCAGAGCAGCAGTCAGCCAAGTGAAAATCTGATCAACAAAAATCCCACAAACACAGGATCAGATGTTGGGATCAGGATTGGATGGTTCCAATTCCAACTCATCCAGTTCTAATCAAACGGGACAATTGGACCCTGGAACTAGGTCCGGGTTTATAAACATACCTACAGGGTTTGTAGTGGGAGTGCTGACCGCTGAGGAGGTTCCAGGGGGGTCAGAGGTCAGGTCGTGGAACAGAGGACTGGTGGTGGGCATTTGGAGCTGACGGAACCGTAACGGGTCTGTAACAGAACCAAACACTTTCAGTCCCACTGGATCATTTGACTTTAAAATCAGTTGTGGAAAGGAACCGGAACACTGAACTGGACCTGTTGTGTGTTTGTTTGAGTCATCAGACGGACTCGGTGGTTCCGATGGGAGCCTCGCTGTGGTCAGAGCCACAGGGTTTCCCAGGGACAGCGTCAGGGGCAGGCCTGCTACTGAAAGAGGGCAAACTGGTTCCAGGTAAACCTGCTTGAGCTCACCTGTTTGATAATGAGTGAGTGGTCCGCTCTGTGGTTCTAACATGGCCTGCTCGAACCGGTCCAGTGGTGGGTGTGGAAAACTGGTTTTATAAATGTTCTCCTGGATGCTCAGGTCCACCTACCTGGCTCTGCTGTGGTGATGATGTCATGGTGTGATGTCACAGGATGTCTGGGGGCCGAGTCCCGAGGTTTCAAAGTTGTAGAACTTGAGCTGCTCCAGGATTCCATCTGGGAAAAAACAGGATAAAATCTTGTTTTTAATGACAACATTGTTGACATTGTTGAGATCGGATCAGTTCTGTGTTTTTTAGACAGAACCGGTTTGAAATCTTCACTCACCGTTTCCTCAGCAGCAGAAGAACCTGTTGGTGTTTCGGTTCTGTTTTCATCACCCTGACCCAACATCTGCTGAGAGGTTGGTTTGGGTTGATCTGTGTTGCTCTGCGTTTCAGAACCGGTCTCTGATGTGATCTGACTGAAGTCACCTGGACCCCGACCCGCCTCTGAGCCTCCCTCTGAGTATTCCACATCCAGAATCCTGGGGTCCGAGAAGTCCGGTTGGGTTCCGTCAAACAGGGCGAGACCTTTCAGGGGTTCCAGGTCCCCGCCGGGCCCCCAGCGGCCACCATATGGCTCTCCTCTCACTAAAGACTGAAGCAGCAACGTCTGAGGCGATGACCTCTGCAGGAAGGCCAGAACCGAGTCGGAACCGGGCCTAACCTGGGGTTGGCAGTTTGCCTCCTGTTGGCAGCTCAGAATGTAGCAGCGGCCCTTAAAGACCCAGGCCAGGTCGTACCCAGGCAGGTCGCAGCACGCCGCCACACACTGCGGCAGAGACGCTACACCAGGCACACGTATGATCCTGCTGCTCTCCACCGCCGGAGACACCACTGCCTCTGGGAACGTCGTCCCCTGCCAGCATGGAGGTGCCATTACAGCTGCAGAGACAACGGAGGTCTGAATTTATTCTTCTGTTAGCAGCATCTCTGATCAGAGCTACTTCAAAAATGACAAAACCCAGACGGTTCTGACCCGGACCAAAGTTTCACAAATCACAAAGTAAAATAAAGGAGTCCAGGTTGGGTCAGTTTTCAATTATGAAAATTTGGAGGAATCGCTCTTTATCCAAAATATAATCACAGTGTTCGCCTGCATGAAAGCGTCTAAAAAACATAAAACAGATGTTTTCTGTCTCTAAAAACGTAACCACAGTTTCCTTCAGAGCACAGATACTTAAGTCAGCACTGATCTCACTTATCAGTTGTCTCTATAGAGCAGAATCTGCTCAAACACTTTAGACAACACACTTACCAGGGCTATTGGTCTGTAGTTATCAATGCAAGATGTTTTTCCAGTTTCCTCTTTTCCTAGAGGCACTAAAGGAACAATGAGAGTAGCACATGGACTCTTTGACTAGCACACTTCATGTGCTCTGTTGATAACTGGTCAAGACCACACACATTGTTTATTTTCTCAATATCAAGTCAGACTTCATCCGGCTGGACAATCGTGCCATAATTGTAGTCAATATTGCCAACATTGAACCTTTTACTATTTAAAAAGTTAAAAATCCTGTAATAATGTTTCCTCCATAGTTCAGCAACATTCTTAATATCTCCAAATATCCCATCAATTGTTGCTGGTAGCAGCGACTTCCTGTGACTGGTGAGTTTAACTCCTTCCAAAACTCAGAAGCTTTATTATTCAGGAGTGTTTTTGCTAGGTAGTAGTTTGCCCATATTGTTCACTACTTTTAATGTAGCAAACATCATTCTTACATTTAGCGTTAGCAGTTTTCTTAATCTCCAAGATTGTACCAGATCTTGGTTTTCCAGCAGCTAATCTGTCCCTATAAGCTGCTCTGGACTCAGAGGCATGTTCAGTCCATGCTGGTAACATATGTCATTGTCCCTTTTTTGGCAGAGAAACCTGCTGTCATTTTCCAATCAGTCCACATAATTAGTTTCTGTGCTGCATTTTTACAATTAACATTTTTTACAATGTAATGTTTCCTTCTGTGTGCTAATAGTGCTCAAACGTCTATCTGATATCCTAATATCCTTGTCTGTCACTTTAGCCCAAGTCAACATCTGTTTGTAGGCAGGGCTCTCATATCAGAGCAGCGCTGGCAATGTTCCAGCTTAACTCTCTGTAGACAAGGATGAGGTCAGTTGTTGCCAAGGGCATTTCATTGTTCCAGGTTCTGTTTAGTCTTGTACACATAGAATGTTAGCATCCTCCAAATGTTTGTAAACAACAGTACGGCCCACCATATCCCCAGCACCATTACCAAGGCACAACCCACAGAAGTTATGATGACATAACCTTCATGCTTCATCATAGCATCATTCCCTCTTTGAAGCAGTGGCTCCCTCTCTGAGCCCACCTTTATGTTCTCACCTGCCCCTGAGCACATAACAAATAAACCTTTTCAATCATTTTTAAAACGTGATTACACACATCTGCATCCAGCTGTGATCAACAACAATGTGAGAAAAACACACTTTTTAAAAAAAAAAAATAACAAATCTGTATATTAGAAATCTGTAGTTTCTGAAGACGTTGTAAGGTGCACGTACGTCACACCCCGCCTGCTGTATTTGGTTTTTCAGTGAACGAGACACCTGGAGGAGGTTCTGCTGAAGGTCTAAGGTCTGATTTCGAGGGAAATTAATATTTTTACAATGAAATGAAATCATTTTGAGTTTGAATTTCAGCTAAAGAAGCTACATAAAAATAACCTTCTAGAGGAGGTTTTACCTTCCAGTATGTGAAGCAGCAGCAATGTTTTCTTCCACATGGTGACGCAGGGAATCTGCAGCAGCCTGGAACAGAACCCGGAAGACAACAGATGAAAGCAGGACGCGGAGAGTTTCAGCACCTCAGAACCGGACAGCGCCACCTGGAGCCCCGCCCACAATAACCGGAAGCTCCTCCGAACAGGAGAAGGGTAGGCTGTTCTAGACATAGACATAATACATTGATGTATATTAATAATAATATATTATGTCTATGGTTCTAGAGAGAAAGGCGGACTGGGGCTTCCGGATTCAAAACTATTGCTTATCATTTGAAATGGCTAAAGTGGGTAAATATTGGGAGGAGGATGAGAATTAACAAGAATGGTTAAACATGGAAAGAGATATTTGTTCACCGTTTGGAAACACAAACTGTCTCAAAAGATGATTTACCGGTAGATATGATTTATTGGGAGAGTTGTTAACACTCCAGACCGGTAGGTGGCGGTAATGTACCTCACGTTGTTTACAAACCGCCATAAAACCTCGAAGAAGATCTGGAAAAACCAGAGAGCAGGGGCGTAGCGGAGCAGCAGCGGCTGAAAACCATCACCAGGCTGTGGAAATTATAGACATCATATATATTGATGATCAGTATATGATGTCTATGATGGAACTTTTCTATTCTTCGTCAACAACTTGGTGCGAGTTCTTTCCAGAACCAGAGAAGATATTCTGCGGTCTTCGAGACAATCGGAGCTAAAAATCAGGTGAGCGGTCAGAAAATGTTGTTTTTTCTAGACTTCCTACCCTCTGAATCTGCTGCTGTTCCTTTGGCCTCTCTGAAAAACGCGCTCGTTTTGC
Source organism: Aphyosemion australe (assembly GCA_006937985.1). Taxonomy (NCBI): domain Eukaryota; kingdom Metazoa; phylum Chordata; class Actinopteri; order Cyprinodontiformes; family Nothobranchiidae; genus Aphyosemion; species Aphyosemion australe. Next base: position 277,762 of record SSNS01000176.1, on the reverse strand, counting down.
TGCCATCAGATTGAAGAGGTTCCATTTATCAGACTCGGTCATTTGAGTCGGTCATGATGCAGGATCGCTGCTCCATCCTGGTCCCACTCTACAACGGAAAATCCCTGAATCTGAATGTGGCTTTGGAGGAAAAAGCGGTTAGCTCTTCTCCGTGAACTCTGGTGACCAAAGGTCCTCTATTCCAGACTGGATCTGTCCTCAGCTGATCAGAACCAAACCGTTGGATCTTTAATCTCAGGAGTTCTTCTGAAGCAGCATCTTAATCAGCTCCTGCTTTGTTTCTATTGCAGCTGTTAGCTAAACATGGCTAAATAAAACCTGCTACCACTCAGGATCATCGATCAGCTGGGACTGATTCATCGTGTTTACTTCACCACCTGGATCTGGACAGCATGGATACAGGTGTGTGTGTGTGTGTGTGTGTGTGTGTGTGTGTGTGTGTGTGTGTGTGTGTGTGTGTGTGTGTGTGTGTGTGTGTGTAAGCAGGTGTCTTTGGGACTGCTGTCATAAAGTAGTCCCAAGTCTAAATGGCACCTGTGATTCCTTTATGTTATTAATTATTTTCACTTTCAGTCAATATGATTATTTACAGTCAGGTCAATAAATATTGGGACATCGACACAATTCTATACACCACCACAATGGATTTGAAATGAAACAAACATGATGTGCTATAACTGCAGATGGTCAGCTTTAATTTGAGGGTAATTACATCCAAATCAGGTGAACGGTGTAGGAATTAAAACAGTTTGCATATGTGCCTCCCACTTGCTACGGGACCAAAAGTAATGGGACAAAATAATAATCATAAATCAAACCTTCCTTTTTAATATTTGGTTGCAAATCCTTTGTAGTCAATTATAGCCTGAAGTCTGGAACGCATAGACATCATCAGACGCTGGGTTTCATCCCTGGTGATGCTCTGCCAGGTCTCTACTGCAACTGTCTTCAGTTCCTGCTTGTTCTTGGGGTTTTTTCCCTTCAGTTTTGTCTTCAGCAAGTGAAATGCATGCTCAATCAGATTCAAGTCAGGTAATTGACTTGGCCATTGCATAACATTCCACTTCTTTGCCTCAAAAAACTATTTGGTTGCTTTTGCAGTATGCTTTGGGTCATTGTCCATCTGCACTGTAAAGCAAGAACTGAAGACAGTTGGGGTTTTGTGTTTCCTATAGATGTTCAACAGGTGGTGCTGGTTAAAGAAGAAGTTCCTGAAGACCAGAGTCCTGGTGTGGACCAGCAGGACCCGGAACGCCTCCACATAAAGGAGGAACAGGAGGAACTCTGGACCAGTCTGGAGGGAGAGCAGCTCCATTTGAAGGAGGAGACTGATACCGCCAGGTTTTTATTCACTGCAGTTTCTTTAAAGAGTGGGGATGATGAAGAGAAACCTTTTAGCTCACAGCTTCATCAGCAGCAAATGGAAGACAGAGATGTTCCAACCAGCGATTCAGCTGACCAGATTACAGCAGAAACTAGCAGGAACCCAGATCTGAACCCTCATGAACAGGCATCCGATTCTTCAGAGACTGAAGTTAGCGAAGATGATGAAGAGGATGATGATGTGAATCTAGACTCTGAGCTATCAGACTCTGGGCCTGAAACTGGAGATGGAGACAACGACAGCAGGTCTTCTCAGTCAGATGTTAAGATGGTCAACAAATCCTTTAGCTGCCCTGAGTGTGGTAAACAGTTTCTCCACAAGTCGTCTCTCCAGAAACATGTGAGAGTGACAAGTCATTCAGCAGTAAGGTCTTCAGGCTGTTTGGTTAAGAAATGTGTTGGAGTGAAGCAACATGTAGACTCATGCAGGAAAGTCCAAAAAGAACCAAAATCATTTAGTTGTGAAGACTGTGGAAAAATATTTATTCATAAGAAAAATTTAAACAGTCACATGATCATCCACACAGGACATAAGTCTTTTGCTTGTGAGCACTGTGGACAAAGATTTATGCGAAAGGGACATTTAGACACGCACACAAGAGTCCACACAGGACGGAAACCTTTTTCTTGTGAGCTCTGTGGACAAAGATTTAGTGTAAAGTCAAGTTTAAACAGTCACATTAGAGTCCACACAGGACAGAAGCCTTTTGTTTGTGAGCTCTGTGGACAAAGATTTGGTGAAAAGGGAAATTTAGACAGACACATGAGAGTCCACACAGGACATAAGCCTTTTGTTTGTGAGCTCTGTGGACAAAGATTTAGTGTAAAGTCAAATTTAAACAGACACATGAGAGTCCACACAGGACAGAAGCCTTTTCCTTGCGAGTTCTGTGAACAAAGATTTAGTGTAAAGTCAAGTTTAATCAGTCACATTAGAGTCCACACAGGACAAAAGCCTTTCGTTTGCGAGCTCTGTGGACAAAGATTTATCCAAAGGGGACATTTAGACAGACACATGAGTGTCCACACAGGACAGAAGCCTTTCGTTTGTGAGCTCTGTGGACAAAGATTTAGTGTAAATTCAAGTTTAAACAGACACATGAGAGTCCATGAAGGATACAATGCCTTGTTATCCTTGTAATTTTCACACATTTAATGTTTAGCTTTGTTTACTCAGTGCTTCCAGGTTTGATTTCTGAATGAATCAATGTAAAAAGTTAACTTTACTGATGCAGCAAATTATTAAATGTTCACTTTGTATTTAAATGTTTCACTTCTCTTTAAAAAACATTGGTTCTGAGATGATTGGAGAATTTAAATTAATGAGCATAAATTAAAAAATAATTTTGGGCCTTCCAAGGGTGCTGTTGAAGGAAATGTGCTACTGACCTGGGATCTCTTAACTCAAATGAAAGGCAGCTTAGTCTGAGTTTTGTTTAAATGGTAAATGGCCTGTATTTGTATAGCGCCTCCAAGGGTTCTACAACCCCCCCCAAGGCGCTTCACAACACACTCACTCATCCACACATTCACAAGCTGGTGGTGGTGAGCTACAATATAGCTACAGCTGCCCTGGGGCGCATTGATGGAGGCGAGGCCGCCAAGCACAGGCGCCACCGGTCCTTCAGACCAACACCAGCAGGCATGGTGGGTTAAGTTCTTTGCCGGGAGCTGGGATCGATCCTACAACCGTGCGATTGCTGGACAACTTGCCCTACTCCTGAGCTACTGCTGCCTAGTTGAGTAAATGTTTGGTATCTGGAGAAGAAAAGGTTGAAAATGAAGGATTTGTTCGACACTAACATCTTTTATTACATCTCTTTGTTCACTGTTCAGAGTTTGTTGTTCCCTATAACTCAGCTGTTTCTAGAGTTTGACCTAATTGCAGAAGTTTTAAACAATATTTTATAGACATTTCATAAGTGGGACACTTGTTTTAAGTTAAGTTTAAGCTGGATTGGTAACAAGTGCACTGTGGTGTTTGGTGTACTTCACTTTGTTTTCTGTGATTTATTCAGTCTTTTATGGACATTAACCTGGAAGATTTACAGGCTGTGTTGTAAGAACAAATTTGCTCAGAGAGCTCTCAAAATCCACTATTTATGATGTCTGTTTTCTGATTATTGACTTTGATAATAAAGGTAGAATTTGTTATTGTAGTGTTCACGATCTAAAACATGTAGGTATCATACTGGGAAGCAGACTGCAGGCATGTCAGCTCCATTTACTAAGTCCAACAAGAGGCAGCCTGCCACTCTGAAGATCTAGAGGGCGGTGAGGGTCTGAGTGACATTTCATTAACCCTGTAAAGGGTCATTTTAGCACATACTGACTCAAGAAAATGATTTAAAATATGAAAAAGTTGCATAGTATGGCTTTAACATGCAAGCTGAACATGAGAATCGTCTCCTACACAACTAGGAGGCAGGCCTTTAACGCAGGTCTGGAGTGCATGGAGCATGCTCCCAAACCACCAAAACAAAAAGAAACATCAGTGAGCTCGGCAGACAGATAGATGAGCGCCATGGAGAAAATGCAGTTAGAAAAAAAGGACTTGTGGGTTAAAGCTGTTCATGGAGACTGACAGAGTCTGTGATGTTTCTCAGAATCATTTCTCTGTGTCACAGACGGCGAGGAGTCTGATATGAAAATGGTGCAGAAAGTCTGAGAGTCACATAAACCATGTTCTGCCCTGGGGCACACTGACAGAGGCGAGGCTGCCGTACACAGGTGCCATAAAGTAACATTTAAAAAACAAGATTTAATCAACATCTTGCTCAGTGTTAAAAGCCAACATAAACGTTTAAACTGAGGTCCATCCTGACATTTAAGTGATGAAACAGAATGTCTGTTTCTGCATGTGGCAGATGCTTTTATCTACAGCGACTAACACATGAGGTGTGTAACAGTGGAACTTAATTGCATGTTTTCTACAAATGGAACAAAGTGAGCGTCAATACAGCACAAATGGGAGGGGGGCTAGAACTCAACCTTGTTGAACACCATGACAGGAGCTGAACTAGCCCACCCAGGTCATGAAGTTGACTTTTGGGGGTGGGACCCTGGAGTCCAGGACTGAACGTACTTTAACAAATTGAAGAAGCTAAAAAAAAATCAAATAAAAATGTATTTGAATAATCAGTTCTTGATTTAACACTTTGAATTTTAATCACAAAGTGATGAAAGTCAATCTAATTAACCTAGTTAGTTTGAAGACTTTTATTCTGAAGTAAATGTTTGGGACTTCTGAGAACAGATCAGCAGCAGCAGCTTCAGCTCAGCTTTTATTGGTGTTTTCTTACAAAAACCAACATTTACAACAGAAATCAGATGAATATAAATTACAACAAAAAACACAAACATCTGTTTTAAATTCACTCTTCTTCTGCTCCCACTTAAAAAAAATCACCATAATCAACATTTTCACTGTGAGCTGGTCGCTGCTCTCACTCTGCAAAAGAACCAGACTCAGGTTCTAGTCCAGTTTCCTAAAGTCCCATCCTCATGGTAGGTATCAGGTACTGAGCTGCTGGGGCTTGGTACCACCTGGGATCAGGAGACCAGGAGGAGGTGAGAGGAGGCCACAAAGAAATAAGGAAACAGAGACCAGGAGTAGGCCCAGAGACGTTTTCTCTTCTTGAGCATTTGAATAAAAACTGAATAAAAACACTTTTCTGTTGTTTTGTGACAGTTTTGAAGTTACTGATGAGTTCAGGTATCATGGTGTCCTGCAGCTGTCCAGGTGTTCTGTGGGTGTCCAGGTGTTCTTTGGGTGTCCAGGTGTTCTGTGGGTGTCCAGGTGTTCTGTGGGTGTGTTCTGAATCAGTGGACTGGAATCTGGACTCCATGTGAGGTCAGAGTTTTGGCTGTGGAGGACTAACAGGATGTGGCTCTGACACACCGAGGAGCTCTTGAAACTAAAACCCAGCTGGAGTTCTGATCAGAATGTGACTCATGAAGAACGTCTAAATGAGATCCGAGGAAGTTCCTTTATGTGTGAACAGGAAGCTGCTGATAGAGGAGATCCAGAAAGATCAGAACATCTCCATTAGAGGGAGCAAAAACAAACTTGATAGCTCAGATGTTCTGACTCCTAGACAGAAGCACGTAGAGTTTGTCTTTATTGTGTTTGAACCTGGTTCCTCGGAAGGGGACCGACCCAAGCTTTCCTTCCATCCTTAAAAGCACCACAGCAAATCTGAGGTCAGTTTGTTGCTCTAATGGAGTGCTTCACTCCATCTACTTCAGGATCTGTCAAAGACAAAAGGAAGGACCTCCAGCAGGAGGCATCAGAGTGGTGAAGGAGGTCTTGTCCCCTCCCCACACAAAGGGCAGAACCTCAGCACTCCAGAGGAGGGTGGAAGCTGCGCCTGCAGTCGATGGCCTTGGGGCTGGGGGGCTGAGCTCGCTTCCTGTGGAGCTCCTCTCGACTCAGAGAGCTGCAGAGCCGTGTATACGCCACCTTGTACTTCTTATCAAAGGCCACTGCAGAGGGGGAGGGGGGGATAACAGATAAACACCATGTTCAGGTAAATGTTTCCATCATGATGTTCTTGATACTGATCAGGGCTTTCTTTACAACTCTTAATTCTTGAGATCACCTGAACCATCCTGAGATCACCTGACTCATCCTAAGGTCACCTGGCTCATCCTGAGGTTACCTGACCCATCCTGTGGTCACATGACTCATCCTGACGTTACCTGACTCATCCTGAGATTACCGGACTCATCCTGAGATCACCTGACTCGTCCTGAGGTTACCTGCCTCATCCTGTGGTCACCTGGCTCATCCTGAGGGTACCTGACCCATCCTGAGGTCACCTGACTCATCCTGAGGTTACCTGACTCATCCTGTGGTCACATGACTCACCCTGAGGTTACCTGACCCATCCTGAGGTCACCTGACCCATCCTGAGGTCACCTGACTCATCCTGAGGTTACCTGGCTCATCCTGTGGTCACATGACTCATCCTGAGGTTACCTGACCCATCCTGAGATCACCTGACTTATCCTGAGGTCACCTGACTCATCCTGAGGTCACCTGACTCATCCTGAGGTTACCTGACTCATCCTGAGGTCANACTGCCGCTGACACCCGAGGGGGTTCTGACACTCACCCCTCGACCCCGATTCCCTTTGTGACCCGGTAATCCTTTGGGTCCCTGCAGACCGTCCTCCCCCTGCAGGAGGAACCAGAACCAGAATAAATGAAGGTGGTAGTTCCCAGACTAACAGAACACGCGTGGTTCTGTAACATAAACCTCTTGAATCAGTGAGTGGATCTTCTTTAAACATCCCAGTTCTGTTTACGGATCCATAAAATAACACCAAGCTTCAGCTGGGGGAGGCAGGATGGTCAAACCTGGAGAACTGATGTTCTTGCAGGACTTTCTGCTGCATTAGCTTCTCTGGACTCACTCTCACAGAACTTTCAGCCCCCCAGGACTCAAACTCCTAATAAAGTATGGTTGATCTGAGAGTATGTGATCTGGATCAGAACTTTAGTGGTTCTATGTGTTTTGCAGTGGAAGCGGACTCACCATGAGACCTGGGAACCCCGGGAAACCCAGATCTCCCTGTGAAGAGAGAAGCATCAGTAAAGTCAAAGGAGAGAAAGGACTTCCTGCCCCCTTACTGGTTCTTTGAGATGAACGGTACCTTCCCTCCTTTGGGTCCTGGAGGTCCAGAACCATCTCTGCCATCCTGACCCTGAAACCGAGATCATGCCGTTCTAAAGATAAAGTCACAGAAAACATCTCAACAAACAGGAGACACATCCTACCGGGCTTCCTCTGGGCCCCAGTGGTCCTGAAGAACCCGGGTCACCCGGATCTCCTGGTTGGCCCTTCAAAAAGAACAGTTTGAAATAAACAAAACGCAGACGACTGGACCGGGTTTCAGAACCAGCTTGACAGCAGCTGGACTTCCCTGATTTGTTTAAGACTATTTTAATCCAGAACCTGCCACCATAAAGGACCTGGTCCTGGTTCCTGACCTGAGTCCAGGGGCCTCATTTATCAAACGTTCGTAGAAACGTTCCTATATTCCTTCCTACGGATGAAATGTAGAATGTGTGTACGAACAGTCAACGTCCTGATTTATGAAACATGCGGTGGCCTCTCGTACGCATGTTCCTCCGCAATCGTCTGATGATAAATCCCACCTGTGCGCTTGCAGGAGCTCGTGCCAGTTTAACGTCATTTACATACAGAAACGCCCTCAATTAACCATATTTGGTCACACTACGTCCTCAGATCGGGAGGGGATTCCCTGGGTTCTTCCAGGACAAAAAAGAAAAACTTTATTGACAGCGAGATCGAAGCACTGGACACTTGACAACGCGTGAATGATCAGGGAGCAGAGGAGGTTCTGGAGGTTGTTTTATTTGTAAAACAGAATCTGGACTGGAACTGGATCAGTGCGCTGCGCTCACGGAAGACCCGTTCCCTCCAGAGTGCACTCTGCTCTGATAAATCCTCCAATAATAAATAAGAATAAGAAGAAGCGATCTTTTATGTAGCGAATCTCAAGAAAAACCACGGGGCGCTTCCCAAGGTCAAAATAATTAAATTAAATTAAAACATAATAGATAAATAAATTCAAAATGATTTAAAACATCATAAAAATGGGAAGATTAAACATTGTGATTACAAAATAACACGAAATCAGCCGTTCTACAATGTCAGATTCCCGTGGGTCACGGGTGTTTTAGCTCCAATAATAATAATCCACCAAAATAATTATTTATTGGGTAAAATAATTAGTGGATGAGGAACACGCGTGGATCACTGAGACCGTCAGAATTGCGGTTCCCTCGTTCTGCCACTAGATGCTGTTCCTACGCACGGTCAGAGCTGTACTTATATTTAGGAACGTTTTCACGCACAAGTACAAATTGGTAAATACCACACAATGCGTAAAATCGTTCCCACGCACGAAATACGCACAGATCTGTACGTAAGTACGGTTGATAAATGAGGCCCCTG
>SSNS01000176.1:178804-269381 GCA_006937985.1 Aphyosemion australe | reverse complement strand
ACCTGACTCATCCTGAGGTCAGCTGGCTTATCCTAAGGTTATCTGACTCATCCTGTGGTCACCTCGCTCATCCTGTGGTTACATGACTTATCCTGTGGTCACCTGACTCATCCTGTGGTCACATGACTCATCCTGAGGTTACCTGACTTATCCTGTGGTCACATGACTCATCCTGTGGTCACATGACTCATCCTGTGGTTACATGACTCATCCTGTGGTTACCTGGCTCATCCTGTGGTCACCTGGCTCATCCTGAGGTTACCTGACTCATCCTGAGATCACCTGACTTATCCTGAGGTCACCTGACTTATCCTGAGGTCACCTGACTCATCCTGAGGTTACCTGACTCATCCTGAGGTTACCTGACTCATCCTGAGGTCACCTCGTTCATCCTGTGGTCACATTACTCATCCTGTGGTCACATGACTCATCCTGTGGTTACCTGACTCATCCTGAGGTCACCTGACTCATCCTGAGGTTACCTGACTCATCCTGAGGTCAGCTGGCTTATCCTAAGGTTATCTGACTCATCCTGTGGTCACCTCGTTCATCCTGTGGTCACATGACTTATCCTGTGGTCACCTGACTCATCCTGTGGTCACATGACTTATCCTGTGGTCACCTGACTCATCCTGTGGTTACCTGACTCATCCTGAGGTCACCTGACTCATCCTGAGGTTACCTGACTCATCCTGAGGTCAGCTGGCTTATCCTAAGGTTATCTGACTCATCCTGTGGTCACCTCGTTCATCCTGTGGTCACATGACTTATCCTGTGGTCACCTGACTCATCCTGTGGTCACATGACTTATCCTGTGGTCACCTGACTCATCCTGTGGTTACCTGACTCATCCTGAGGTCACATGACTCATCCTGAGGTTACCTGACTCATCCTGAGGTCAGCTGGCTTATCCTAAGGTTATCTGACTCATCCTGTGGTCACCTCGTTCATCCTGAGATCACCTGACTTATCCTGAGGTCACCTGACTCATCCTGAGGTCACCTGACTCATCCTGAGGTTACCTGACTCATCCTGAGGTCAGCTGGCTTATCCTAAGGTTATCTGACTCACCCTGTGGTCACCTCGTTCATCCTGTGGTCACATGACTTATCCTGTGGTCACCTGACTCATCCTGTGGTCACATGACTCATCCTGTGGTTACCTGGCTCATCCTGTGGTCACATGACTCATCCTGAGGTTACCTGACCCATCCTGAGATCACCTGACTTATCCTGAGGTCACCTGACTCATCCTGAGGTCACCTGACTCATCCTGAGGTCAGCTGGCTTATCCTAAGGTTATCTGACTCATCCTGTGGTCACCTCGCTCATCCTGTGGTTACATGACTTATCCTGTGGTCACCTGACTCATCCTGAGGTCACCTGACTCATCCTGAGGTTACCTGACTCATCCTGAGGTCAGCTGGCTTATCCTAAGGTTATCTGACTCATCCTGTGGTCACCTCGTTCATCCTGAGATCACCTGACTTATCCTGAGGTCACCTGGCTCATCCTGAGGGTACCTGACCCATCCTGAGGTCACCTGACTCATCCTGTGGTCACATGACTCACCCTGAGGTTACCTGACCCATCCTGAGGTCACCTGACCCATCCTGAGGTCACCTGACTCATCCTGAGGTTACCTGGCTCATCCTGTGGTCACATGACTCATCCTGAGGTTACCTGACCCATCCTGAGATCACCTGACTTATCCTGAGGTCACCTGGCTCATCCTGAGGTTACCTGACCCATCCTGAGATCACCTGACTTATCCTGAGGTCACCTGACTCATCCTGAGATCACCTGACTCATCCTGAGGTTACCTGACTCATCCTGAGGTCAGCTGGCTTATCCTAAGGTTATCTGACTCATCCTGTGGTCACATGACTTATCCTGTGGTCACCTGACTCAACCTGTGGTCACATGATTAATCCCGTGGTCACCTGACTCATCCTGTGGTTACCTGACTCATCCTGTGGTCACATGACTCATCCCGTGGTCACCTGACTCATCCTGGGGTTACCTGACTCATCCTGTGGTCACATGACTCATCCTGAGGTTACCTGACTTATCCTGTGGTCACATGACTCATCCTGTGGTCACATGACTCATCCTGTGGTTACCTGGCTCATCCTGTGGTCACCTGGCTCATCCTGAGGTTACCTGACTCATCCTGAGATCACCTGACTTATCCTGAGGTCACCTGACTTATCCTGAGGTCACCTGACTCATCCTGAGGTTACCTGACTCATCCTGAGGTCACCTCGTTCATCCTGTGGTCACCTCGTTCATCCTGTGGTCACATGACTCATCCTGTGGTCACATGACTCATCCTGTGGTTACCTGACTCATCCTGAGGTCACCTGACTCATCCTGAGGTTACCTGACTCATCCTGAGGTCAGCTGGCTTATCCTAAGGTTATCTGACTCATCCTGTGGTCACCTCGTTCATCCTGTGGTCACATGACTTATCCTGTGGTCACCTGACTCATCCTGTGGTTACCTGACTCATCCTGAGGTCACATGACTCATCCTGAGGTTACCTGACTCATCCTGAGGTCAGCTGGCTTATCCTAAGGTTATCTGACTCATCCTGTGGTCACCTCGTTCATCCTGAGATCACCTGACTTATCCTGAGGTCACCTGACTCATCCTGAGGTCACCTGACTCATCCTGAGGTTACCTGACTCATCCTGAGGTCACCTCGTTCATCCTGTGGTCACATGACTTATCCTGTGGTCACCTGACTCATCCTGTGGTCACATGACTCATCCTGTGGTTACCTGGCTCATCCTGTGGTCACCTGGCTCATCCTGAGGTTACCTGACCCATCCTGAGATCACCTGACTTATCCTGAGGTCACCTGACTCATCCTGAGGTCAGCTGGCTTATCCTAAGGTTATCTGACTCATCCTGTGGTCACCTCGCTCATCCTGTGGTTACATGACTTATCCTGTGGTCACCTGACTCATCCTGTGGTCACATGACTCATCCTGAGGTTACCTGACTTATCCTGTGGTCACATGACTCATCCTGTGGTCACATGACTCATCCTGTGGTTACATGGCTCATCCTGTGGTCACCTGGCTCATCCTGAGGTTACTTGACCCATCCTGAGATCACCTGACTTATCCTGAGGTCACCTGACTCATCCTGAGGGATCTCCTGACTCATCCTGAGGTCAGCTGGCTTATCCTAAGGTTATCTGACTCATCCTGTGGTCACCTCGCTCATCCTGTGGTCACATGACTTATCCTGTGGTCACCTGACTCATCCTGTGGTCACCTGACTCATCCTGTGGTTACCTGACTCATCCTGTGGTCACATGACTCATCCCGTGGCCACCTGACTCATCCTGTGGTTACCTGACTCATCCTGTGGTCACATGACTCATCCCGTGGTCACCTGACTCATCCCGGGGTTACCTGACTCATCCTGTGGTCACATGACTCATCCTGTGGTCACATGACTCATTCCGTGGTCACATGACTCATCCTGAGGTCAGCTGACTCACCCTGCATTGAGCTGAGTTCCAAGCCGAGTTCCAAATGTCAACTCTTTTCACCAGGTCCAGGTTAAGTAATAAACAGACGTTCTCTACTACATCTGCAGAAATACACCATAATGCATTGCAGTCTGAGCTAATGCTAACAGCTGATTATAAACTGATTTTTTTTGAAGGGATGCTAATGGTGTCTCATCTCTTCCTCTGGCTGAGCTTCAGGACTGAAAAAATAAACTCAAATGTGTTTAAAACGAAACGTTAAAGTTACTAAAACTGTTGTATTAACTAATGAATAACAGCTTCCATCGCCTCAGATCCAGGTGGCTTATGCTTGAGTTATGAAGGACTGAAAACTAGGATACACGCTGCATTCAGGTGCAGCTCAAAATGTGAATCACGGGGCTGTTTTCTACCACCTTTACAGAGGAGGACTTCCTGTCATGTGACCGTTTTATAAAACAAGTCTTACCAACATGGTCTTTTCCCATCGCTGCCAGCGTGAGGAACAGGAACTCTCTGTACAGACTCCTTTCAACCACAGAACACAGAACAACTGGATCAGAACACAGACCTAAACTGTTTTAAATCAGGCTCAGATGTTCAAGCGAGGTTCCAGGCCTCTGTGTAACCATGGCGACCCACGCTCACCTCTGGATCTGTGGAGAACCGAACTGCTTGGCCAGTGTGTCCAGGAGGAGCGTGATGGCCTTGTGCACCTCATTCATGCCCACACAGCGCAGCACCTCCTCCAGGAAGGCCAGCGTGAATGGGTGGTTGTGGCGCCGCCAGCGGTAGTTCCTCATTGGTACGCCACCTGGTGGAGGAACAGGTTAAGATGGCTGCAGAAGCTACATCACCTCACCTGATGCAGGTTGATACAAATCACAATTTAATAAAATCACTCCTTCCCATTTGTTCTTTTACTTATTTATTCACCTGTCGACCGATTTACTTTTATTTATTTATTTCTGATACTTATACACTTGTAGTGACAATGCTATAATAAATATTTTTGATTGTTTTTACAGAATTTGATGATTTTTCTCTATTTTATTATACAATTTTCCCTATATTTAATTACTCATTTATTTATTTACTGTCTAATCATGACTATCATATTACCATGCACAGTTCATAGACTACACCAGGTTGGCAACCTTTCTGAAGACGAGTGCCATCTAAAATTTCATCTGAAGTCAATATGCCAACTGTTGCATTAAGAATAAATTTAATAACACTTCATATCAACCGTTACATATCATATATACATACCATATATACATACCATATACTGTGAAATTTTACAGTTAGATCCTCTATTGGGCAGCATAACCTCTTTTTTCCACTTTCTCCTAAAACTCCTGAATAGACAACTTCATAGAACTATATTTGTTGATAGATGTTGGCAAAGGCCAGATCAGCTGTTTTCAAAAACACTATCCTAACAAGAACATCATAACAGCAAAAGAAATATACCACAGAAAATACACATGGTATTTATGGTCTCCTCACAACAGACACAGACTGTTGGTGTGTGTGTGTGTGTGTCTGTGTGCGAGGTTTACACCAGGGTCAAAGTTGCCACATTTTCTCATCAAGGTTTTCTGTATTGATCACAAAGATTGCATAGAAAATGACTACACAGTTTTCAGACCCTGTTTGTGCGTGAGCAAGTTTCATGAACGAGGCCCCTGGTCAGCTTCTACAGATCGACAACAGAAAGCATTCCACTGGACCAGCCTACAACCATGATGTTCCTCAGGCTGAATTTTCAAAGGTTCTACTCACTGTGGATCCTCCAGAGGATATAGAGGGGGGGCCACTGGTCCGTGTCAGGGGTCAGGGTGTCCCAGAGGAGCCGGACCCTCACAGAGGAGTTCTCTGACTGATAAACATCAACACATTCAGACTTAAGTTTGACCAGTTGAAACAGAACCAGCCCAACCGGTCACTGGATGCAGGTGAAGACCGAAACGTGCAGAACCAGTCCCAGAACCGAGCTGGACTCACCTGAGAAAACTGGCTGACCAGTGGTGAGCTCCTGACCAGCTGCAGCAGGTTACTGGGTAGACCGAGTCGCTGAAAGTACCAGACCAGGTTCCAGAAGATAATGGAGTGGCTGTCCAGGAACTGAGGCTGGCCCAGAACCGCATCACCTTCGTTCTCCAGCAGGCTCTCCAGCTCCTTCCTCAGAACCAGAGGACTCAAATAGGCCACCGTCACCTGAGGTGTCCCGCCCACCGACGACACCTGACGGAGGGGGCAGAACCTGTCAGCAAGATGATGGTAAGGAAGCGTGGGGTCCGTGAGTTAGGAGCGTTACCGTGGTGATTCTGCTGGTCTCTGAGTAGCTGCTGGTCTCGGAGCTGGAGTCGTTGCTGAGCCCGTTACACTGGTGCCACCGGGAGGCCTCTGGACCGCTGGGGGGCCTCACAGCACTCTCCACCTCATCCTCCAGGTTCAGGTTACAGCGCTCCACACTAAGGAACGGTACACGCAGGTCAAAGGTTACTGACCTGTAACAGAAATTAGCTGCACAATAAAGGTCCTAACAGCTCTGTTCTGACCCGAGTCCTTACCTGCTGACAGGTCCGAGGTCACAGACCTCAGCATTCAAGAACGGCACGAAAGAGGTGCGGCAGAATGGACAGGATGAGTTTAGGTTGGAGTCGTCCGATGTCCATCCTGCCATGATCTCCTCGTCGTAGACTAGCGAGTTACAGCCGCGGCACAACGAGCAGCTGGACATCAGAACCTGGACACATGGACACCTGGGTCATCAACACACATCTGGGCCAATAAAGAACTGCTTTCACCAGCCACAACAACCCCTTTACCTCAATATCTGCCCCTTCCTGGTTGGCGTCCCATGACCTGCGCAGAGGAAAGACCGAGGTGGGCGTGTCTGTCAGGTCCAGGTCACTTCCTAAAGACAGAGAGCTCTAAGGAGAGACGACAGGACATAGATGACACAACTGCTGCTATGTGGTTCCTGTTCAACACTACATCATTTTGCCTAACTTATTGTTAATTATGACATCACTTCCTGTTTATGACAACAGGATGAAGTCACCTCTGATGTGGCGTTCACCAGACGATCCTTGGCCCTCAGAAGAGTTTCAGCTACATGAGATTTCCTGGCCTGCCTCTGCTCTGATATTCTTCGTCCGATTCGTCCCCCTCCTCCACCCGGCCGTCGGTTGTCCACGCTGGCGGCTCGGCGTACAGAAGCTCTGTGTCTGGTTGGTGTGAGGAGTTGCTGCAGCTTCCCTGCCAGGCCTCCTCGACTCGGTGATGACACATTATTGTAGTTCTCGTCCACAACCTTGTTCCTGCTGGTGGCGTCTCGTGTTTCCTCAGACCTGCAGTCGGGTAACAAACCCCATCAGATTAGCTGGGTTCACATCCGTAACACCAACAAACAAACAAACTGACCTGCTGCCTCTGGTCTCTGGCTGACATCTGCAGTCCAGCTCAGAGTCCGCCGACTCAGCGCCCTCTGCGTAGAAGGTGGACAGGCAGACCTGACTACGCTGGACCAGAGTGCCTCCAGGAACCGCTGGAGACAGGCTGGAGGTGTCTCGCCGGGCCAGGGGGGGGCGACGAGAGGTGGAAGCCCCATTTGTCTCCGTGTGAGAGGGAACCGTTCTCTGATAGGTTCTTGTTCCTGAGGAAAAGAAAGGATGAGACACACACAAGTAAATACACAGGTACACACAGGGGTATATACAGGTATATATACAAGTACCCACTCAAGTATATACACAGGTACGCACTAAAGTATATAAGCAGGGACACGCACAGGTATATATGCAGGTACAAACTAAATTATATATACAAGTACACACACAGTAACACACTAAAGTATATACACAAGTACACACTAAAGTATATTCTGTTTATTCTGTTAAGGACACGAGGCTTTGAAACGATGAGTTAGACTTTATTTTGAATTTCTGAGCGATTTCTCTAAAGTGTTTACTGTGTCTATAGTTATAGTTGATTCCTTGATTGGCACATATCACTGGATTGGAAACACACCGAATCCTACCTTTCTAATGATGTATAATATGTATATGTACTATGTACTGTTGCAAAAAATACAGTGTTTTGTCCTAGAAGTATATAATGTCCCATCAGCAAGACTAATTCATAGACATAAAAATATCTATCTTAAAACAAAATTGGCGAAAGGCTCAGCCTACTGCTGATGGGCAATAAATTCATTCAATCGTCCAACCTGTACTCTGTACTCTCCTGCAGTACCCTATAGCACCTTTTTGTACTCTATAGTACCACATAGTCCCCTGAGGTACTCTGAAGTCCTCTCTCTTCTCCCGCAGAACTTACCATTCCCAGGTGTCTTCATGCTGCTCAGGCTGCTGCTCTTTACCAGTGACCCGCTCAGTGATTCGTGACTCGAGCTGTCACTCAGACCGCTCCAACTAGACTGACGAATCAGAGTGGAGTGTGGGCGGGGCTTCAGGTCAGACTCCACCATAGCTTCTTGAACAGAAAGAAACAGGATCATCTTCCTGCAGTATCGGGTCTGTCTGTCATTACGCTGTTAAAAGTACCACTCATAGAATCCAACCACAGCGAAGCAAGTGCAACAAAATTATTTCCTGAAACTTCGCTGACCTCCACGGGAGCTTGTTGAGTCGCTCTTCTGCCGCCGTCTGATTGGTCGTCTGAACTGGGCCACAGCCAATACGACGTTCCTCAGCTTGGCCCAGCGGAGACGCCCGCCCTGATTGGTTGAAGGCCATTTGCTCTCCAGCACAGCCTGAGGAGAGAAGAGATCTGACCCTTTAGGAACACAAACACCTGTCTGAAATTTTGGTTTGAAACTCAGACAGAACAGGCTTCATGCAGGAGGTGCTGTCATCATCATATTTGGGGGTGGGGGATATGTGTGTGTGTGGCGGGGCAGAGACCTTGTTGTAGTATCCGTAGGTGATGGTGTTGGGTGTGATTCCAGCCTTCTTCATCTCCAGCAGGACTCGGACAGCAAGGACCGGCTGCCCATACTGACCACACATCTGCATTAGGATCCGATAGCACACCTAACACACACACACACACACACACACACACACACACACACACACACACACACACACACACACACACACACACACACACACTTCTTAAGATGACCTCACTTTTTGTCACTGGCTTAGTCACCTATCCACCTTATTCCTGGGTAGACTCGGGAACATGTTGCGCTGTTGGTGGTTGTACGAACAACCAGAGAAAGTTAAATTTGTGACTTCTGATGCATGGACTACGCAAGAGTATGCCTGCATTCCACTTTTGCTGTACATCAGTGCATAAACCCTGACTGCATTCTCAACCTGAAATAAAATAATTAAAAAATATACACACTGATCTGAGACCCTGAAGATAATTTAATTTAACGATTAAAACAGAGCTCAATGTTTAACATTTACATGCTCAAATGCGTTGGAAATAATCATTAAACCTATCGTAAAAAACATTAACAACCTGCTGTTGTATTTAGTCTGATGTAAAAACTAAAACCAAGGCCTGGTGATGAGGGATTTTAAAGGAATATTCCACCCCAAAGTGAAAATTTGTCTGTTGCCATATTGTAAGTGAATGGTAACAGCTACCATTTCAACTACTTAAATTCAAAAAGACACCGACTCCTGTAAACACAAATGCGTGGCCACTAGGCTTATACCTGGTACACTTTGCTGAAAGAACAGCTCAGTAAATTGCACTAAAAATGTCCAAATACATGACATTGCGTCATGTCCTTGCAGCAGAGGCTTACAGCGGTACTTTGTCGTAATGTAGTCCCAAGTCTAAATCGGTTCCTTCATGTTAATTATTTTCATTTAAAGTCAATATGATTATTGAGGTCACCAAGAAAAAGTAGGGTCATTATTGAGTAATTTTCAAGACTTTTTCATGCTAAATGCTAGCTGTTACCATTCACTTACATTGTTTTATGCTAAGCTAAAGCTAACAGAATACTGCCAGATTAGGAGAATGACTGGGCTGGTTACTAAATGCTTTCTCCCACTTATCTAACTGCGGAATATGGCAACAGACAAATTTCACTTAGGTGGAATATACCTTTAAGGCTTTGACTCAGCTCTATGTCTGCTTTTAAGTAAAAAGGATTGTGTCCCACCTCTTTCACAACCAACCTTGTTACTATGTAGGTACTGATAAGCCTCAGAGATTTTAAGATCGCTCATTGCCTCGCTGTTGGACGCCACAGAGTTAAGAAAGTAGCTAAAATGCTACTGTATGTTAGCTTTGGCTAGATTTTCATATCATCCTCCCACCTCTCTATTGCTGAGGGATTGTAACGGTTTCTCGTTTGAACTGTGACAGCTGGTGTCCCCACATAGTTTACTTCTCTAAAGAGACAATAAAAAGTGGATTAGCTCAAACGGATTGCATCATCCGTCTATGGTCTTCAAGTAAACAAATCCGGAAGTCAGTCACATTTTTCCACATAAGGGCTCAATGGGGGTTAGGAATAAGGTGACTACAATCAAGGACATGAGCTGGAATATGCTTTAGAGGAATGAACTCTGATGGGTCAGACTCGGGTCAGGCTCAAGCTAGATCCTGAAAACAGATAAGATTGGTCTTACCTCGTCTGGCAGCATCACCTTCCGGGTCTCCATGTGTTTGAGGACATCGTATGCCGTGTGCAGGGCACGGACTTTGGAGCTCTCAGCCCGGACAAAGGTGGGCAAGTAGATGAACCAGAGTCCGTAGCAGTGGCCCAGCAAACACTTGGACCACATATCCGGAACCGCTGAGTACTTCTGAGCCCGTTTCTGGGCCAACTTGATCTCCTGCAGAGAAATGATTTATCTTAAGTCTGGGTCAGGAAAAAAGAAGAATAGAATCAGGACTGAACTAGACCTAAGACCATTTCTTCACAAGTGGCTGACTTGGTTCCAAAACAGGTTCTCATTGCTATTAACACTATTGTCCCTTTTCCAACAGCGTGACTCAGATGGGGTCAGTTCGGTTGGACAGCCTTTCCCAAAAGCACGGGTCGGTATTTTCCCCAAACTTTTCACTACCTGCTTCGTTGTGGTTCCTAGCATACTGAGCCGTTCTGAACGCTGAGGGGGTGGATTCACTGGTTGCTCCAGAACTGTCTGCCTGCTGCCCACAGCTGTCCATGTGACATTCAGATCACCTCACACTACTTTTGTGTTGCGCAAAAAGTGGAGTTTGTATGGTATAGTCCCTTTAATCAAATAAAATCAGGCTCAAAAAATAGACAACTATAAAAATCAAAAGGCAAGAAAAAAGGTGAAATAAATCAGGATCTACTTTTATGAATTAACTCATTCACTGTCACTGACGACTTTAGTCTTCAATTGCATTTTTTATGGGGTAAGCGTTGGAACGAGTGAACTGTGAGAATAAACATCACGTGTCTAAAGCGGATCTTCATCCGTGTATGTCACACATCACGTCATCAGGAAGCAGAAAATCAATGAGTTAGGAGATCGTTTTGGGAAGCTGCTGTGAAAGAAAGCCATGCGCCAACCGGGAAATGCTTCTGCAGCTCACGCTTCGACAACAGATTGTGAACGAACGGATAACGCTAGAAATACGGTGATTCTTCCTGATGTAAGAAGTGAGTCTACTCTTTCTTTTGGTAGTTTTGGCGTTTACATGATCACAGAGCACAATGTTCTGTGACTCTTCAAAAAACAGTAAAAACGCTCAAAAACGCTGGCAGTCAGGGGCTTTCTGATCAGAAAACGGCTGTTAGTGAATGAGTTAATAAATTTTAAGTTTTCTTATTGTTGGTGCCTTATTTTAAAGTGATGATTTGATGGTATTTTTATGATTGTTGTATTCAGCACTTTGGGATGCCATTAGAGTTCGCTGGAAAGCGCTCTACAAATAAAATGATGATGATGAGGATCAGTTAGCAAATCAGAAAGAAAAACATCAAATGAAGCAGAAGAGAAAGTCACACCAGAAACAGATGAAGAAGAGTAAACCAGTCAGGTAAATGAACTCACTACATCCACTCGTCTTCCTGACATAGTTTTCCCAACCCCCCTCCCTGCCGGAGGACCCTGAATGATAAATGATTGATGCTGACTCATGAAATTCAGATGAAACACAAACTGCTCACACTGTACCTAAGACCTAAGAGCTGGTCCTATCAGATAGAGAAGGGGTAAACAGTGGTTCACCTCCCAAACACGATGTGGAGCATTTGGGTTACCTGTTTGGTTCGTCTTGGGGCGGGGCTATCGGGGGCCCCGCCCTTGGCCGGGACACGGAGCTGGTCCTGCGGTCGCTCAAACAGCTCCGGTTTCAGGGTGGGGAAGATGTCATAACTGGACATAATGAAAGCTCTTGTCAGAATGTGCCACTGCTCTCCTCCACCTCAGATCCTGCAGTCTTACCTGTAGAGGGCGGGGCACTCTGAGCCGTCCGCTTCCTGTGGCTCTTCAGGAGGCATGATGAAGACAGTGTGTTCTCCACTCGAAGTCTCATCAAGATCAATCAGCCTCACCTCCTCTGGCTTCTCCACGTCCACCTGAACGCATCATCACTCTCGTTACTAGGCAGGCAGGTAAACAGCTCTGAAAAGGGTTCGTTAACAACCTCTGACCCCACCTTTTGGACACACTCATCAAAGAACTCAAGGCAGGCATGTCGATCGCTGACGAAGGAGCACTCCTCGATGAACTGAGTGAACATCTGAGTCCTCGTCAGCTGGATGTAAAACTTCTGTTGTGTCCGTTCGCGAGACTTCAGGAAACCTACAAGACCACCAGATAAACACTTAGTACCGGTCCTGATCCGGTCCAAAACCCCTGATCTATTCCTTTTTACTAATGGACGGACCAGTTGTCTCAGTGGTTCTGTCTGCAGCAGACCCCTTTAGCTGGACCATACGCACTAAGTCCATACGCACTAAGTTTCAGCACCAGGAGGAACAGCTCACCTTGCAAGTTGAACAGGGAGCTGCAGTCGGTGGTTCTGTCTGATGGCGCCTGTGTGATGGGTAGCAGGAAGGTTCGGTATCCACGCAGTAGGCAGCTCATGAAGCGCAGGAATGCTTCCTGGATCTCTAGCTCCAGCTGCTTCTGACGCCTGTAGATCTGATCGTAGTCAGTGAGCAGGAACTCGAGTGTCGCCTCCTCCTGGCCAGAACTACAAACTGCAACACAGGAGACGTTTTAAACTTCCCTTCTTCTTGGCATTTCTGGAAGCCACCGATAATTTAAGAGTCACTTACTCTTCTCCAGAGTTTTGTGGAGGTTTGTGAGAGTGTTGAAAAGGGTCTTGCCATGCTTTCTGGGTAACGATCGCCATGATAACAGCTTTTTATCCTCAGACCTGAGAGGAGTTCAACAAACAAATTTAATGAACCAAATTAAATTTTTCATGAGGCATCGTTTCACCAGCTGGTTTCCTTTGGGAGATCTGGACTTACTGGAAGATGGTATTGGTGTCCAAGTCAACACACATGACCTCAGCAGGCGGGTCATGCAGGTCAAAGTAGCTGGAGTGAACCCCAACAATAAAAGGCATGGGCGCCAGCAGCACATCTGCCAGCTGCAGTGGACACAGGGGGATGTACGGACACAGCCAGCACAGGGGAAAGCTCATCTGTAGGGAGAGGTCATTAGGAGTCATCAGGTCCCAAACAAAGCCCAGAGTTCTCAGATCCTACTCAAAGCACCAAGTCATCAGGACCCATACCTATCTGCAGAGTTAACAGGTCTCACACAAACCACTGAGTCATCAGGTCTCGCACTAAGATTTTTCCAATCGATATTCATCAGTCCAACAAATGATGATGGGTGATGTATTCACACCGAACCTCATCTCACACAAACCTCTGAGTCTTTAAATCTCAACAATCACCAAGTCTTTAGGTCTCACACGAACCTACGACTCATCAGGTCCCACACAAGCTGCTGCGTTATCAAGTCTCACATTAATCGTGTGTGTGTGTGTGTGTGTGTGAGTGAATGTGTCTTACAGAGACAAGAGCCTCACTGACGGAGGTGAGGACATCCGGTCTAAGCGAGTGCAGCAGCAGCTTGTGTTCTGTGAGGACAGCAAACAGCAACGTGCAGGCGTTCTCTGGTCCGAGGTTCTGCAGCAGCTTCAGGAAGCTTGCACCACTGAGACACACACACACACCCACAAAAGCATATGCAGAGTTTATTTACAGGCAACCTTGAATTTCGAGGTCAGTGGTCACAACACATAATGTGGCATAATAAAAAAAACACACTTCAACTTGACATGACATTGTTTCTGTTTCCTTCTGACCTGAATGTGTTAAAATCCCTTCCTGTGTGTGTGTGTGTGTGTGTGTCACCTGAGTGGGAGGGGGGATGAGACTGGTTGGCAGAGAAGCAAGTTGTCGTAAGGTGAGAGCTGTAAAACACACACACACACACACAGTTAAAATTTTAACAATATGACAAAGTAAAACTGGACTTTGAAGCAACTGTGATTTAATGTTAACATCTCTAACAGTGCTGTGGGGGTAAAGTTTACTTGCTAATAATTAGAAGAACACAACTGTTATTCATTATGTTACATGAGGATGTTCTAACATCTCCCACTTTGGTTGGATTATGCTGATATTATCATTTCTTTGTAACTCAGCATAAATGAAAGCCTGGTTGATGAAAGAGACGGTGAGTCAGCTGACTGAATGTGAGCAGGTTGAGGGAGCTGATACCTGAACCAAGATGCGAGGACGCTGAGGAGAAGGAAACGGGACATTGTGCATGAAGCTGGAGACGTGTCTGCAAAGACAAATAAAAAAAATGAAGCATCCACTTCAATCAGACTTCAAAATAAAAACTTGTAAAAATTTGAGCTGACTTTTCTAGAGGCAGGACGTGTGGCCCGGAGATGGAGTATCTGTAGATAAAGGTGAGGAACTTCTGGAAGACGGTGAAAAAGGGCCAGTGGGAGAGGACGCAGATGCTCTTCTTCACATGAAGACTACGGCTGGTGATGGGTAGCCGGTCGACCACACTGAGCAGGCCGAGCCGAATGTTCTGACGCTCCGACAGCAGATCCTTGGAAAATGACTCATAGAACTGGATGGCAGCTCCATAAACCTGCAGGAGGGAAGCAGCTTTCGTCACCTGGAAGAATGTTCTGGACCAGTTCAAATACTGACAGAATCTCCTGATCCAGACTTTTCTACAACCCTGGTTCTGGATCAACAGTTTTCTTTCAGTCCTGATTCTGCAAAACATTCAGAGGTATTTAAGCGTCTGACCTTTGACCTCTGAATTATTCAGAAAAAGGCTCTTAACTCAAGGAATGAGCCACAGTTGAGTTGACACAAACAGAACCAGTTTAAAGTTGATCTTCAGTCTCTTTGGTACCAACAGCCAGCCCCAGAGACTGGTCTGGTTCTGGTTCTTTTTTTGGATCCATATAAACATCAAAGAGAACCCAGACTGATAACGTAGAATCAGATAAAATCATTAAATGTGGTAAACCAGCAACAACAAGAAGCTAATCTGACCTTTTTTTATGGATTTATAATTGAGAGCTTACAAGGTGTCCAATCCAGATCTTGAAGGGCCGGTATCCAGCATGTTTTAGTTGTTTCCCTGCTTCAACACACCTGATTTAAATAGGCAGGTGATTAACAGGCTTCTGCAGAGCTTGATGAGCTGCTGAACAGGTAATTCAACCACTGAATCAAGTGTGTTGGGGCAGAAAAACAACTAAAACATGCTGGATACCAGTCCAAAAAGTTTATGAGGACTTAAAAAAAAAGAGTGGTAATATAAAAACAGACTAAATTTGTAAAATTAGATTTTTCTCTTTTTTTATTCTAAAAATAAAAATCTCAAAAAGGAAACTAGACATTTTCTCTAGTTTCCTCAAGTTGGCATCATTAAGAAGAAGTCATGAGGTGATGAAGACCTAAATGGGTCACCTGATGGAAGGGCAGGTATATGACTCACCTGGTCTTAAGCCTAATTTATACTTCTCCGTCAGCTCCCAGAGGCAGAGACACGCATGCATTGATGGAACCGTTTTGCTTTCGAACTTCTCCATCACCTGGTGAGTGCTGCAAAGCAATTCCCCGCCAGGACAACAGAGAGCGTAGCGCTTTTCTGGGGTATCCTGTCATGTATCCGGTCCAATGTAGTGCATTTACAGTTTATATTTGCAGTTTATATTGTGCTTTTTTGCATTTAAGAGACTTTTTAACACGGACAAACTTGTCCCTCATTCTCCTCCACCTCTTCATGCGCTCGCCACCTCTAAACCCACGTTTCCCGTCATATCCGTCCACGAATAAAATGCTTGCTGCGTATCTTTATACTCCTCCAGTCACGGGTGAATAAACGTTCATATTTTCGGAGTTTTACCGCGAGGTATTCTTCAAGCTGCTCCGTGTTTGCCGCTAGATATCTTCGGCTCTCTTTTTATTTTTTGAGGCGGCGATGGCGGAGCTGGTGACGTATTTAAAGAAGCGGCGTTCTGACCAATCACAAGCTTGCGCTCTCCGTCTCGTTGGACGGATGTTTAGAAAAGAGAGCTCGACTCCGTCCGACCTTGTAAGCCTGGAGAGCTCTTGCAACGACGGATCATGGCGGTCCGTCCGTCCGTACTGACAAAAACGGAGAAGTATAAATTAGGCTTTAGTGACCTTAATTGGTGGTTTTATAATGACTCATAAGTCCTGAACCAGGATCAGAGCTGAAGATTCCTTATGGATGAGAGAGGGAGCCCTAACTCTCAGGATGGTCCTGATGAAGGTCCTGATCTACACCACCATGTTCATTAGATGTTCTACTCACCCACCAGAGTCTACTTCATCCTGTCACCTTGGTCAAGAGGAGAAACGTTTTCTGATGTGGAACAACTTAACACCAAATCACTTGGACTGGCTGTTTCAATCAACTGATCTGATCCCCTGTTCTCAGTGATGTCCACTGTTAAAGTAAATCACATCATCTAGGACAGATGTTTGAGGTGCCCACCTTGTCACCAGAGGCAGACGTGAGGACGAAAGTGGAGAAGACAGGAAGCTGGTACTTGGAGTTCAGCGGCCAGCTCTCCACGGTGACGCCCATCGGCAGACAGAAGACCGGCACTGACTCAGGAAGAGGGAACGCCTCCAGGTCATCCTCTGGGTACCGGGTGATCAGACCTGCAGCAGACAGAGCTTCAGAACACACCCGGAGACACACTGATCCTGGGTCAGTTTCTGAGTTTTCCAATGGTTAGCTGAAGAATCCCCAAAGTTTTACAAAAGTTTCTGAGAGCACTCCTTATCAAGCCTAGTGAACTAGACCACATCCTTGCTTCACATATATAGGATGGCTTGCCAGGCTACTCCTTATCCAGACCAGACCTGTTTTTATTATAAATGTGTGTGTGTGTGCGCGTGTGAGTGAGAGAGAGAGAGAGAGAGAGAGAGAGAGAGAGAGAGAGAGAGAGTGAGTGAGTGAGTGAGTGAGAGAGTGAGAGCGAGAGTCCAAGCTGCTCACCAGCTTCAAACACCAGGGCGTTAGCTTTAGCCACAGCTCTCTTGTAGCACAGGTACAGGGCGGGACCCCACTAGAACGACATAAACACACCTGAATCAGCTTCTATTCAGCCTGGGTGTCTAAAAGACAATTTATAAAAAAATTACACAGATTAGTTTACTTTATTAATATTGAAAGACACAATTCCAAACTGTCAGGGTGTGTTTTTGTATTTTCGTATTAAAACAATAATAAAAAGTTGTGTTGAAATACTCTAACCTGTAAAATGTGAATATTTGTTTGTCAAATAAACCTTTTTTTTAGTCGACTAAATTGGGACTAAAACGAAATTTAAATTTTGTGTCAAATTGAACACTGCTCCACAGATCCATATCTACCAGGGTTTATGTCTCTGCTCGCCACCGGGACTCACCATGCCCGTGTTGAGATTCTTGTCCACCCGACAGAAGGTGTGCGGCGCCACCTCCCCCTTGCTTGGCAGCAGCAGTGTAATGTCGGTGATTACACCCAGCGTGTGGAGGCCCTGTGAGTCCAGAGCTCGGCGGTATGTCAGGAAGACGCGGTGAGCTGTGGGAGCGCCCCCAGAGTTGAGATTGGCCGAGCGGCTGTAGGGAGTGGTCTCGATGACGTACCATCCCTCTTTCACCGGCTCCTTCCCCTCATACAGAACCCTGCAGGGACCAGACGAAGCATGACACAACCAGCCAGCCTGATGCCAAAGTGACCATTAGAGGACAATGTCTGTTTTGTTTTTTTGTCTTTTTAAACAGCTAACAATACTTTTATAACAATCTCAGAAAAAACTCTATACCCTTTTTTTCTCAGAAGTCAGAAATAAAACATTTTGTTTGACATGCTGCTCAGGTCTGCAAGCAGCAGAACTTCCTTTAGCTTGTGCACCATTCACTGCCCCAGTGGAAGTCAGAGGTCAAACCTGATATTTGCCCTCACTCACAGCTCTTCTTAGGGTCTAATGATGCTTATCTGTCTCAGCGTTCCTTCTATGTGGCCATCTCCAAGTTTCAGTTCTCCTCCACCTCCCTCACCCATGGTGTCCCACAAGGTTCTGTGCTAGGAGCTCTCCAATTCCTCCTTTATCTGCTCCCTCTCCAGCACATGCTGAGCTCTTTTAAAGGAATCTCCTACAATTTTTAAGCAGATGACATCCAACTGTACATCTCCTTTAAGCCCCATGAGATGTCTAAGCTGCAGCTGTTGCACACCTGCTTAGACTCTATTAAAACCTGGATGGCTGGGAACTTTCTACAGCTGAATGAAGATAAGACTGAGATCCTCATCTGTGCCCCAGACAAGCTGGTTTCCACTCTCTTGTCAGCTTGTTTGTCACACCAAACCCTCTGTCAGGAATCTTGGTGTGACCTTTGACTCAGCTCTCACCCTGGATTCTCATGTCAGTTCTCTTGTTCGCTCTTCCTTCTTCCATCTCAGGAACATTGCTAAGCGGAGTCTCATTCTGTCACGCTCTGAACTGGAGATTGTTATCCACACCTTCATCTTCTCATGCTTAGACTACTGCAATTGGCTTTTCACCTGTCTGCGCAAAACCTCCCTGAACCTTTTACAGGTTATTCAGAATGCCTGTGCTAGGCTTATGACCAAATCGTCAAAGCACACCCACGTCCACCCCGCTTTTTAACTTCAGGGTTCATTTCAAGATCCTGGTTCTGGTTTTTAGGGCCTTACATGGACAATAGTGATGCGCGGGTTGTCTTCCAACCCGCGGGTCCCGCGGGTTACCCGCAGGTCGGGTTAATAAATTATTAATTCAGTGCGGTGCGGTTTGGGGCGGGTTCATCAAATATATATATTATATAGATATGCACACTGAAGATAAAGACGTTAATCAATGCTTAATTTTGTAAAACATAATATTTAAGACAGTTTTTTAAACACGGTCATGTTTTAAAACGTTAGAACGTCAGATAACCTTTGACCCTATGACGTAGGTACGTAGAACGCAGCAGCAAAGTGCGCTCCAATCAGGTGGCAGGCAGCCACATCAACAAAACGATGGAGGAAGATATTTTGGATAAAATTTGTTTGGGAGTTTACATTCCTAAAAGAAAGGAGGGACAAACTAATCGCGTGTTTGGGAAAGATTCAGTGAGGTAAGAAGCTCAATATTATAACGTGGTTTTAATGAGGCGGGGCGGGTTGTAAAACTAGACAAAGTGATGCGGGGCGGTTTGGTGTGGGTCAGACTTTTTGAAATCTGCGGTACCCGCGGGTTGAAAAAAACCCTAACCCGCGCATCACTAATGGACAAGCACCATCATACATTGGTGATCTTCTCAGTCCCTACACCCCCAGCAGGTTCCTGAGGTCCAGTGGTTTTTATTGCAACTAGAAATTCTCCATTAATTTTTATCTCCAAATGTACGGAAGGGAAATAGGGCCACTGAAAAGAAAAAACAAAGATAAGAAAAAGAATTCTGACTTTGATCTCAGAATTCAGATTTTTTTTTCTTAGAAGTCAAAAAACTGGATTCTGAGAAAAAAGTCAGAATTTTTTTCTATATTTTTCTTCTTTTCCGTGGCCCTCTTCTGTACCAAATGGAAGTCACACATTCCAATTTTCTATTTGTCATTAAATGCATCGTTAGAACACAAGCAGCTGTTAATGTTACTGAGTGTGTCTGATATTTTGACCCTCCTGGTTCGCAGTTACGTACATCCCTCTGCTGTTTTAGAACC
This sequence comes from Aphyosemion australe, assembly GCA_006937985.1. Taxonomy (NCBI): domain Eukaryota; kingdom Metazoa; phylum Chordata; class Actinopteri; order Cyprinodontiformes; family Nothobranchiidae; genus Aphyosemion; species Aphyosemion australe. The sequence continues at coordinate 249,642 of SSNS01000176.1, read as the reverse complement.
AGATCACAACCTGAAAATGTTCCTTAAATGAGTACTTTACGCATATTTTTAATACATTTGCAGTGGTCTCTAGTAGGAATGAATGCCTTGTAAGTCGTGCTCGGGAGGTGGGGGGTGGAGCTCCGGTGTGCCTGTTTCATAAACTCGAAGTGAGCCACATCAGAGTTGAGCTTCAGACAACAGGATTAGGAGTCTTATTCCCTGATATTTGGACATCTCACCTTGGATTGGCCAACAGCAACGTGACTCTACCACTGACTCCATTTGCTCCGCAGCGTTAATGTATTATCTCCACAAATAACACAAGCATGGAGGAGTTCTGCTGTGTGAGGAGTTGCTAATGCTAACGGGGAGACGTTCTCTGCTGTTTCCTGGATGCTAAACCAACAACAGCCTTCTCATGAGTCAAGATGGCTGAGTCCATAAACATTAAGTGACAGTGTGATGTAGATCTGTCAGGCTTTTCAATGTTTTTTCACTGAAGTACCACTTTAAGGATGGATCAGAATGGAAATGTGCAGGAACACTTTGGTTCCTGGACCAGAACTGAAGGTCTGGGACTGACCTGCAGACGAGGAAAATGTTTCTTCTAAGGTCTGCTTGTATGAATCCAAACTAAACTCAGAGTAAACGCAAGGTCTCAGCCCTCAATCTAAAATCAGCTGACCTACTCCTTGACCCAGTCCAGTTAGGACCGGGTCAACATCCATGCTCGATGGTATAGCTCCACATCTGGAGCAAGAGTCTGATCCAGAGAAGAGAAGTAAAACAGCTGGGGGGACAGTCAGAGACATGTTACATAATCCTCAGATTATATAATCAGAATCTTTAATGCGTTTCACACAGCTGCTGTAACTGCAATTGGATTTTCCAGAGCTGACATGGAACCAGGAGCTCTATGTCATGCCCTGGTTCTCCTCCCATAACCAGTCATCAGAACCCTCCTGCTCTGGAGTTTCAGCCTGAGATGGTAAAGCATCTAAAGCCATCCAGGAACCATCTGAGACCCGAGCAGATGCACTAACTGCAACTTAGAGGGAGAACCGCTGATCTGTTCTGTCAATCGCTCAGTCGGTTCTCACCTGGAGATGTTCTACCACACAAAACCAGAACATAAACAGGGTCTCTCACCCCAGATCAAGGATGGGTGGTCTGTCCCGCCCTCGGCGGTAGCACAGGTACAGGTGTGGATTGTTGATGAGACCGGCGCTCAGCTCGGCTGAGTGACCCCCGAGGGTCTTCTCGATGCAGGTGAAGCCTTGTGGAACTTCGTCCCCGAGACCTCGAGCGATCACCGCTAGTTCCGTCACCGGCTCCACCGCCCGGGTCGACAAGGAAGAGGAGGAGGGAGAGGAGGTCTTGCCATCCTCATCCAGGGGCCTCCATGGCCCTGCAGGGGGGAGACCTGCCACCACAAAGTAGTCCACCAGCTGGGGACATTTCTCTTCTGTCATGCCTCTGGTCTGGTCTCCGCTGCAGGGACAAAGAGAGACAAGACAGTCACAGTCTGAAACCACTAACAGGACCAGAATCGACAAACCCAAACAGAGGAGCTTAGAAGATTCCTATTATCAGTAACGTGAGCCAAGGATGGTTCTGTGAAGAACGCTCAGAGGAACTTGGATCCCACAAACAGATGAGGGGGTGATTTCTAACTCTGACTTAGGAATTTAAACACTGCTTTAAGTTAAGATGAATGAATGAATGAATGAATGAATGAATGAATGAATGAATGAAGAGAGGGAGGGACAAAGATGACTGAAGTTGAATCCCTGAATCTGCACTCTTCTGATGATGATGATTTCTGCTGAGTTTTACCGAGTCAGCAGGTTTCCCATTTCCTTCCTCTGTCCCGTCATTAGAAGGAGAAAGTGACAGAGGAGGAAGTAGTGTGATGGGTGTGTCAAAGGTCAGTGGGCAAACAGGAAGAAACCTGCTTCCTGTTAAAGATTGACTTCCTGTGTGACTGCAGAGTGAGCCCACCCAGGTGATGGATTTGTTACTGATCTCTGATTAGTTTTACATGACAATAAACCAGTTTCACCTCAGTCTAAAGCCAGACTCAAACCAGTCTAAAACCAGCACGACGCATGTACTCGTGGCTGCCGACCAGGACACTGATGGTTCTGACATTCATGGACTTTAGAGTCCTGCTATGTTAATGAGCAGCAGCACCCCCTGCTGTGTGGGTGCTCATTCCAATTCCAAGGACCCTTTAAAAGTGGTGGTTTCACTATCAGAACTGGATGAACCTGATTAAAGAAACAGGAAGTGAACCGTGTTCCAACACATAGACAGATGAAGATAACGAATCAGTGACATGTTCTAACAGGAAGCTAGTGGAGACACAAACGGACAAACTGCATAAATACCAGTTTCAGCTTTCCTCTGAGTGAGAACCTGTCAGACAGAGCAGGTATCTGAAGCGTCCTCTCCTCCTCATCACCTCCATAAAAAATACATCCTTATCTCCTAGATGTTTCTAAAACTTCTACTTCTCCAAACTTCAGTCCACGCCTGCGTGCAGCAGCTGTTTCAGCACAAAGAGCTGATTTCATCAGAGTCACTTCCTATTTTCAGACCCTAAAAACAGCCTGGAAACTCCTGAAGGCTGCAGCAGGTTTCCACCATACAGAGCAGGTCACTTTGGGTCAGACAAGATTATGTACACACACACACACACACTGCTGAAAGCAGACTATCCCAACAACCTTCCCAGGGGATAAATAAACTTCATGCCTGGTCCTTACAAGCATGCTGCTGACGCACCGCTACAGCAGCTCAAACATCTGGCTCCTACGACCCAGAACCCCCCACTGCTGCCCGCTGCTGCCACCATAACACTTTTAAAACCCTGGATGTGACAGATCCTGGGTCAGTCAGGAACACAGCTTTGGGGATCACACATGTTCAAACCAGGAAACGTCCAGGTCTCTTGAATAAAACACTAATTATTCATGATAACTGGATTCATGATGACTAACTAAAAACAAGAAAGTTTGTTCAAGTTTTAGCTCTTTGGTTTGACATAAAACTCCCTCAGAACCAGGCCCAGCAGGTTCTGATCCACTTCATTCAGTCTGGGGGCACGGCTTTCCCACCAGCTGTCCTAAAAGCTGTCCCAGCTACTGTCCCACCAGTTGTCCAATCAGCTGTCCAGTCAGAAACTTCAATTCAGACAGTGACTAAAAATTATGCTACAGGAAGTCAGATAAAGAAAACAGATTTCACTTCTTGTTATATGTGTGTTGGGAGGTTTAAATGTTTCTGTTTTTTTTTATTTATCAAAATTTAGTCTATTATTTTTATGTGTCTCTTTAGGTCTGACGGGTCTCAGCCGGTCCGTTTGGGTTTCTGTCGATGATGGCGTCTTCAGCTGGGCTGAGGTCTTCCGGAGCCCAAAGTGATCCGTTTGATATGAGCCCACTTCCTGTTCAGCTGCAGCTCGTCTAGAATGGTGGAATAGACCGAACTTGCTTCAGGTGCTTTCCTTCTGAGGGTTGTTTCTGTCCAAAAGCAGGACATAAATCAGGTAATTCACCCTGAGCCCAGGCTCTGTTCCAGACTTTATGGTTCTGAGCAGAGCTTAATTTGAGCCGGATCTTGCCGGAACAAGATCCGGGAACTGTCTTATTTTGAAGGGACGCGTTCCGGTAATTGTCTGCTAGGATCCGTTAACTCGCGCTGCTACCTCATGATTACAATGGGTAAACGAGGATGCTGTGTTGGTCAGGGACTTACGGGTGAGTGGTTCATTTGTCCAATCTCATACCTAAACTTTTCGCTTTTCGGCAAAATCGCCGTTTTTAAGCCAAATAAGACGTTCTGGTTTGGTTTCAGCAGTCAATAAGGGAAGGAGGGGATTCATCTTGGTCACAAACGATCTTTGTTTTAGCGTGTCGTCATTTGACCAATCACAGTCGAGGAAACAGACGCTTCGGCAGCGCCGCACCCGCACGGCGCTCACGAGCAGCGGCTTTGAGTTTAAAGTTTGTCAAATCAAACAAAATCACCACTGAATAACACGGTTTTCTGTCGAGGACTGTAGCAGATTTACCTCCTTTCAGCCTTTAGAGATTTCCCCCCCGAGGCTCGTCGTGTTTTTTTTCAAGTCAAATTCGGAGTTGAACATAAACTCCGTTAAAACCAGTAGCTGTATAAATGAAAGGTTAAAACCTAATATTAACAACATAAATACTTTTTTCTGGTGAGAAATGGCCACCAGCATGCTGCAGCCTCACTCATGTAAAAGTCATCCTAATATATTGATCTGGGCAGCAGAAGATTTAAGGAAGCTGGAGTACAAACACGTGATGAGATCATTTCATAACATTTCTGCAGCACTAAAGCAGAGTTGTAACATTTTGACCTTAGCAGTGGTTTATTAAAGTATTCAAGCAAACAGCTGAGATAAAGCTGCATCTCCCTGCAGCTCCAGCTCTTAAACGTTTAATCAGAACCAACTCATCAGAGCAGCATGAACACAACAATAACCTCCTAAGGACTCTGGAATATTTTCAGATGTTGTCATGTTTGGTGTTCTGTGAGTTAGTCTCACAGTAATTCTTAATTATATGATGATCCCTAATCATTTCCTGATCATTTTTGTCAGGAATATTTTTTCTTTTGTTCTGAGCAGAGGGACTGTCTAAAGCTCATGGTAGAAAATAGTTTGCATTTTGCAAAAAATCACATTGATGATTTTTTGTAAGTATTCCAACAAATTACTGTAGCAATAAAAGTTATGTAAATGTCAGAGGTCCCTACAAACCCACTGATGCAACTGCAGTATGCGAGGACCTTGTGAGAAATTTGTGTAAACTTTGGGAATGTGGGCACAATTATAAGTTATTCGTCAACCCCCCCCCCCCCCCCCCCCCCCCCCCCCCCCCCCGATCCGGCATCAGTTTTGTCCGTGGTCGACTCTGGTCTGACATCACTACTTTTGTTCCGGCAACGTTTGATTTACAAATTAAGCACTGGTTCTGAGGTTCTGTTCACCTGTATAACAAAATCTGTGCTATGACCATACAGTCACTGGCTATGACCGATAACACAAACTATCAGCTATAAACTGTTTTTTTACATGTCTGTGCACCAAACATAAGATTATGAACACCCAACTAAAACTGAGCTGCTCTCCCAAATAACTGTTCAGACCCGTCTCCTCCTGGACTCCTGTAAACCTCTGAAGTTCTGCTTTGGCTTTTTCTCCATCAGCAGCTGAGCCTCAGAGTTGTAACAAGGTTCCTTCATGGATTGGACCTGCTAATCCAGAACCTTCCACAGATGCTGGATAAGACAGAGGTTTGGAGAGTTTGGACTCAAACTGGTGGTCGTTCCTTGAACGGTTCTGGAAGCATCATCCCACTGTTAGCATCGTATGTTTCTTGTGCCATCTCCATGGGAACAGGGGACACAGTCAGGAACAAAGTTCAGGTGGGTTCTACTTGTCTACTGACACCAGGTTCTAACAAGTAGTGGGTAAACAAACAGGGGACAGACGACTGGGAGGACTGGTCGTTCACTGAGCTGAAAGTAAAGCTGCATGCAGTAGATTTAAATACCTTAGGTCTAAACTTAGATGAACCACAGAGGGTCATGAGGACTGAGAGGAGACGCATGCTGCTCCCAAATTAACTCATACTATGACTCAGCGTTTAACACATGGACCACAACAACGAATAAACAGAGTCCAGATTCAGCTGCATGGTGGAGCCGCTGGTAGCACTGATGTCTCGCAGGGAGATTGTTGCAGGTTCTGAAATGTTAGCATATTTTACCCATGCATGCATGGAGTTAGTACTCGTGCATGCATGGAGTTAGTATGTTCTCATGCATGCATGGTTAGCATGTTCTTATGCATGCGTGGAATTAGCATGTTCTCCTCATGCATGCATGGAGTTAGCATGTTCTCCTCATGCATGCATGGAGTTAACATGTTCTCTTCATGTATGCATGGAGTTAGCATGTTCTCCTCATGCATGCATGGAGTTAGCATGTTCTCCTCATGCATGCATGGAGTTAACATGTTCTCTTCATGCATGCATGGAGTTAGCATGTTCTCCTCATGCATGCATGGAGTTAACATGTTCTCTTCATGCATGCGTGGAGTTAGCATGTTCTCCTCATGCATGCGTGGAGTTAGCATGTTCTCCTCATGCATGTGTGGAGTTAGCATGTTCTCCTCATGCATGCGTGGAGTTAGCATGTTCTCCTCATGCATGCGTGGAGTTAGCATGTTCTCCTCATGCATGCGTGGAGTTAGCATGCTCTCCTCATGCATGCATGTGTGGAGTTAGCATGTACTTCCTATGCATGTGAGAAGTTAGCATGTTCTCACCATGCATGCATGTGTTAAGCATGTGCTCCACATGCATGCATGGGTTTCCGCCCACAGACCACATACATGCATGTCAGGTTAACTGGAGACTCTAATTGTCCCTAAGTGGGAGTGTGTCCCTGTGATGGACTGGAGGCCTGACCGGGTGACCCCTGTCTCTCACCTGGTGACTGCTGGAGACAGACACCAGCTCTCTGAGACCCTAGTGAGGATGAAGTGGTGCAGGTAATTGATGGATGAGTCCAGATCGTCCAGACCTGCAGCTCATCACTTTATGTATCACGTAATGAGCTGAAAGGACATGAAACACATAGTTCATGAGACACACATGTGCGTGCACGCACAAACACACACACACACACACACACACACACAGACTGATAGCAAATGCAGCAATGCAGGAACAATCAGCTGTTTACGTGTTTCCTGTTACTTCTGCCCCAGTGCATGCTGGGAAAAGCTGTTCTACACACAGTGTTGGAAGTGTCAGATATGCTGAAGGATGTCAGCAATATTTTTAAATTCCAGGAACTGAAATCTAGTTGATTTAAAGGAGACATATTCTAGCTTTTTAAACACGTTATAACAGCTCTCTGGTCTCACATTAAACGATTTCAGCAATTTTATTCTTGACAGTTTCAGTATCTTCCAGAATGCATTGTTTCAGAACTGACAACATTTTGTTTAATAATAATTCTACTCAGATTTCACATAATAAACTTTTGTTTTTCAAAGCTTTTCCCCAAATCCAATGAAGGCAGAAGCTGTTATCAAAGACTTGCTGCTCCAATTCCACTCAGGGGCGTCCCTTTTCCCAGTTTTTATTTTTGAATGATTCCATGATAGCCTGTAGAAATGTGGCATCTTTCATGCAGCATTGTGCTTCCTCCTGGGTCCTAAAGTCCGACTCCACACCAGTGCAGCAGGGGGGTAAAACGGAAGGTTTGCAGCTATTTCAGTCATTAGAACTTGACCCAATGACGCCCGGCACATTTACGTACCCTGGTCTCAGCCCAACCAACACCTGGACTGTTCAAAGGTAAGCTGACTTAGAACCAAATTAGTCCTGCACGACATTTCCATTCTGCAGTGACAAACATGAGACGACACGTTCTACCATCACAGATCAGGTATCTGCTGCTGTCTGCCAACATAAACACACACCTGCGCTGAAAGCCACACCCCAGGAGGTCACATGACCTGCACAGAGCCAGCACCAAGGAGATCCAGGCTAGATCACACACTACAGAGAACACACAGGAACTATACACGATGTGTTGTTCCATTTGGTTCCTTTTGGTTCTGTCAAGTCCCTGAATCAATTTGATTTAGTTTTTGTTTCCACCTGAAATCAACTGCCAGAAATAAAACACCTTCTATTGGATTGGTTCTGATTCAACAGGTTGGTTCTGTTTACATTTCAGGTACAGGTGGAAAAATCTGATGATTCTTCAACAACAAATTGAAAACCAGCAGAATTCTGCTCTATACTGGACTTGCTGGGAGGATACCAGAACCCATCCTGCTTCATTAAGGGCCCTGAATGTCACAGACTCTGGTTCAGCTCTGGGTCCAACTACACCAGGATTTCCCCAACGAAGCCTCCCGGTCTCCTACAGCCACTCCACAGATCCACTAACTGGATACATGTTGGAATTCTGATAGAGACCAGCTGAACTAGTCCGTAAGGAAAACATGAGCCTGGCAGCAGTCCAAACTCCAAAGCCCTACACCAGAAGGGTCAAAGGTCAGCAGCTCCAGAGAATCTGAACCAAGTCTCTCATCTGGATCCCAAACATATATCAAACCACGTGTCCCACGGTTTGGTTCCGCCCCAGGTCCACAAAGACCAGAACTCCATCAGGGTGTTTGCAGCCTAGTGGTGTGACATCAGCAGGCCTCGGAGGCTGCAAAAACACTGCTTCCATTATCGGACATGTGCAAGACGATAACTCACTTCTACACAATTTAACCATTCAATGTCCCAACGCTCCGGTAACCTTAACGGAACCGGATCTGCAGGGTCGATGCCAGAAACGCTATGACTGCGGCAGATTCCCAGGGACTGAGTGACGGTCGCAGCCGCCGCACCGCGGAGGATCCCGGAACCCTGATGGTTCCATTTACGGACAAGCATCCATCCTGCAGCTTTTTCCTTTAACCGGGTCTAAACTCGACACGGGACCGGATTTAATCAGTTAAAAATGAAGTATTCAAGAAACGACAGCAAACGGGAGTTATGTCAGTCGGAAAATTGATTTTTATTTTAATTTTCTAACTGCGTCAAAGTCAGCATGGAAATAACGCTGCACGTGCAGATAAACGATTTAAACCGGATGGAACCGAACTGACTCCGGTGCTTTTCTCACCGTTGCGGTCAAACAGCAACGGAGGTGTGTCCGATAATGAGCGTATCGTGGTGTCCGTTAAACCCCCGTGCCTTTCACCGTGTGCTAGCGGCACGGCTAGCCAGGGCTCTCTGACCGGTCCACCGGGTCCAGTGAGCGGACCGGAAGGCCCTACCTGGTTGTCTGAGCTGGTTTGTCCCGCTGGTGACTCGAAGTATCATGGTCCAGAATCGTTTATTGATGGTCCGGTTGCCGCCGCGCGTTAACGTCCATGATGGCTGTTTGTTCGTAGCGGCGCAGCGCGTGAACAAGCTAGCGACCACAGCACAGACAGCTTCCGGATTTAACCTTCAAAATAAAAGCAGTCCAAGGACTGATCCAGTCTACAACCCCTGATCCAGCCCTTGTGTGAGTAATCTAGTCCATAATCCAGGAAATCCATTCTCTTTACATTTCCCAGACATTCCCGTGATCATTTAAAGTGAGTCTGAGATCATTGTACTCAAAACACATCTTTTCAGGCTGGCAGTAGCTTTTCTGACCCATCGCTGCTCCTTTGCCTCTTTTCTGTATATTTTGGCCTCCCTCAATGTTTTATCCGTATATTAAGTTTTACTTTTCATTTTTAACTTATTGCGCTTGTGAAGCGCCTTGAGATTTCTTTTATCTCGCGCTATACACAAAACCTTTTCACAAATATGCTAGTGTTCAACGGTTTATCAAATGCGTGAGATTTTTATTTTGAAGCCTTGCACCTTTGTTTCCGGTGTTAATACAGCTCACTTGGTGTGACTGCAGCTGTCAAATTCCAGAATCCTGAGAGCTGCTCTTCGTGATGATGAGCATAAACAGAAACAAAAAGTTTCAAGAGTTTGAGGGATAAAATCAACATTACAGCATTCTTGTTGCTTCAAACTTAACTGTTTCAGAAAATAATCCAATCACATTTTAATACAGCAGCTAAGAATGTATCTAAGAGCAGAGCATTATTATTATTACCATCATAATCATAGATGTTGTCTGTTCTCATTGATTCGGCACCTTTTCACAAGTTTGCACCCCTTTTGTTTAAAATTATGTTTTTTTAATGAAAAATACAAAAATAATTTCTCAGAATTTGTTCTAAAACCAGATTTTCTTTCTCTCAGATAGTAAAAAGCTGATTAGGAAACATCTGTTTCTTGAAATAAATGACTCAGTTTAACCGAAAAGCTGGAAACATGTCAGGTCACGGCCTGTTCGGGCGTTTTCTGTGTTCAGAAAAGTTTCTAGACCTGAGTGCTTCTGCTGCCACCTGGTGGCCGATGACAAATCCTACAGGACCAGGATCATCCAGGTCCTCTGGTTTGAAGGATGATTTTTACCAGCAGCTTTGGAGCTGAAGTTTGAGAAGCTTCAGTCGACTGATTTCTGTCTCGATGTTTCTGAACCAAAGGTCCATTTAATTCATGAGTCATCACTTATCCAAAACCTGGTGGGATTTTGAGGAGTCCCAAAACCAGAGTTTAGAGTCCTCTAGAAGGGACGTGCCTGAACTCACTCACATGGAAAGGAGTTCTTTTCAGAAGCCTAAACCTTCTCAACTAATGAGGAGCAGCTGTCACCCCCCAACCTGGCTCTAGGTAAATGATGGATGGATAAAGAGTTTTTAAGCAGGAACATTAAAAACACAAAGATTAACGGCAACAGAATAAATGTTTCTTTTGTTTATTTTCTGTAAAATAAAGTCATGTTACAGTTTATTATAAAATCTCTCCTGTTAGCTTCAGAAGCACCTCTGGTTTAAAAACGAACATATTTACAACAGGTGACGTTCCCTGGTTATCACACAGCTCCAATAAAAATCTGAATAAAAACAAAATCCACCTTTTCAAATATGTTCAGGTTTTTCTCTGGAAACTAAAAAAACAAACAATATAAACAAGAGGACAAATTAATGTACAAAATATCAACAAAATATATGAAATATGGCCTTTAACTGATCCCTAGTCAGTGCACATACACGCTCACACCTGAGACAGTTGCATTATGGGATTTATTTTTGTTTGACCTGGTGGACAGCCAATCATTGGAAAAGCCTAAAAATAAAAAGGTTTTGTTCCGTCAGACTGATTCTAAACTTCAGGCTGATTTGATCAATAAAACGAAATAAATAAAAACCTAACATGACTTTGTGTTAAAGGTTTGCTTACGCAAGTACACAAAGAAACAGAAACTAAATGTTTGGAGTATATTTTGATGTTTTTAGAAACATAATTTGAGCGATAGAAGAAATCCGAACCAGATTTGTTTTCATCCCGTCTGGATCCTGATTGGTTCATCCAGTTTGTGGCTGACGCAAATTAGTGACAATTTAAAGTAGGGCTGAGCAATATGGCCTAAAATCAATATCACGGTATATTGAGATCACCTCAATAACGATAAATGGACGATAACTACATGTATGCGTAAAAACAAAAGTTGTCCACTAGATGGGGCTGTCACGTGTACTAAGTTGAGTCACGTTGTCATGTGACTCGAGGTGGTACAGCTTCTTAAAGGGACATGAACGTTGCCATCCTACACACATTTTTCCATTTTTAATTACCAAATTTATTGACATGGGAAAAAAGATATCGGTTAGAGTCAGAAATTTTGATATCGATACATTTTCGATCTATTGCCCAGCCCTAATTTAAAGTAACCCTGACCTGCAGGGGGCGACTCTGAACATCACCTTCCTCTCTACACGGAGCACCCAGCTGCAGCCACCTCTGAGGTCCCCTGTGGTTCTTGGGGGTCTTTGGCTTCTCACAGAAGTTTTACTCAGAGAACCTGAAGGGGACATTCCCATCGGTAGAAAACACCCATCACATGATAAATGTTTAAATCTAATCATTTTATATCAAAGTGGAGAAGAAGACATGAGAATCGTCACTCTCTAAGGTGGTTCGTTCAGTAAGAAGTGAATTCTCTCGCCAGTTTTGCTCTTTGGCTTCTGCTGGATAACTGTCGCCCTCTTGTGGCCATTTAAAAAACAGTTATATAAAGGTCGTTTAGGGTCATCTGGTGAAGGAAAACAACACTGGGAATTCATTTTTCTAAGATGATTCCATGATAGAATCACAAATAAACACGTTAAAAGCTATTTAGGAAATCCCTCGGTCGTTCGTCTCCACCTTATGGTCATTTAGTGAAATTACAAGTGGGGGGAGGGGGTAGGAATCCTTGAACTTATTTACAAAATCCATGTTTGTCAGGTCACACTCCAGCGTGTGTTTTTCTGTTAGAACACGTATGTAAATTCTGACACAGAGCAGCAAGCGCTTTGTTTTGTTAGACTCTTATATCAAAAAATATTTACAGATTTTAAATCTCTTGTTAGAAATAAAAACTATTTTATCACCAGAATATTGAGTCTTTCACAAAAATATGGCAGGTGGGGCTGAGAGCTGTCAATCACAGTGGATGGGCGGAGCTAAAGGGCAAGGTTTTATGACTCAGCGCCTTCGTTTGAACAATTCTCTGATTAAAATCTTAAAAGTGCCAAAATAATTCCTCTGACCCGTTCATAAAAATAAACAGACTGGTTCCGATTCCAGTCAGGAAAAACCTCAACATCCAACTCGGAACCAAAAAAACCCCAAAACATCGAATCTGATCACAACAGAACCACACGGATCTGTCCAGAATGTCGGATTCAGTCCAGAACTCCTAATCCGGGCCAGTACCTCTGATTAAATTCAGAACTGCTAATTTGGGCCAGAACCCCTGATCCAGGCCAGAACTCCTGATCCAATCAGGAGTTTTATTCTGACTTTGGCTGATTTTTCTCTCCAGCTCTATTCTGTTCTGGACCCAGAACCCGTGGTTCTGTTCCTGTAAATGAGAAACTTTGCGATGCGTTTAAGGAACCATGTGTTGTTCTGTAAACTTCACCACTCTCTCAGCCCACAGTCTTGGTGCATTCAGGAACACCTCGTAAACTTTAAACATCAGTAAAATTCAGATCTGGTTTGAAACCCTAACGGCCAGATCAGTTCCAATCCTAAATTGGGTTCTGCTTCTGTTGGATCAGTTTGGACTGAACCCGGGTTAGGAGAGCCTTTAGAAGCAGATTTCCAGCTCCACATGGAAATGCTGCTGGACTAGTTTCATGATCTGGAATGATATTGGATCAGTTCTGACACCAGGGACAGAATCTTTACTATATCTGACCTGAGTTGGCCTCTCTCTGGATCAGAACCAAACAAGTCCAAAACATTTACAGACTCAAATCAGGCTGGAAAGACTCCCTACTTAGACCCTCAGATCACCTGACCATTCATACAGAACCGTGGCAAAACTTCTCCTCTTAAATAATGGCTGAGTTCCTGTTAATTGGCTGATGCAGCAGAGCGACCTTTGACCTTAGGACACACCGTGCACATCAACATGCATAATGCTGCTCAAGCGCTGCTGGTTTTACATGAAGCCCACATGACCTTTGACCTTCACTCCTGAGTGTTGGTCAGCATGCAGATAAGACACAAACAAGCTAATGCCAAGAAACAAGCGTTAGCAGAGCCTCTGATAGGCCCCGCCCCCATCCCCAACCCCCAGGTCCTCCTGTCAGAGACTTCATCATCATCACCACTGATGAAGAGCTGCTCGCAGACCCTGCTCTGCACACCGGCTGGTTGGGGTGGGGTGGGGCTTGGGGGCCGATGACCTTTTCACCTCCACATGGGGTCACGGTTTGTTCACCGGGGTCACTTGAGCCGGTCGGACCGGAACGAGTCCTCCACAGCTGGGTCAGCCAGCATCAGGTCGCCCTCCAGCATGTCCAGGGACAGCGGGTCCATTCTTAGCTGCTCGTCAAGGGAGAAAGGGTCCATCTCAAAGCCGGGGACATGGGACAAGGCGCTGGCAATCTCTTTGGACAGACCTGTGGGAGAGTCACCTGAAGGGACAGGACAGGGCATGTCAGAGCCACAGCAGAACCAGTCCTGGTTCTAACACACTCCTCTCGTTAGAGCCTCCAAAAGGGTCACTGGCCAGAACTAAAGATCCAGACCACGTTAAGGGACACTTTGGACAAGTTACTGAAAAAAAACTTTTTCTGAACACCTGCTGGAATGGAAGATCAGCCGGATCTTCTGGTTTATTAGTCCAAAATTTAACATTCCTCCTAAAGATATTCAGAGGAAACTCAGAGAGCCAAAAGCAGCTGACCTTTGATCTCTGAGGGTTAGACTCCATGTTTCTGGATCATTTTTGTGATTCGGTTGTGCTGAACATTAAAACAGCTGTTTCTCGTAGTCGTGTTCGTTCTATTTGTGGCTCTGAACACGACACTCAGATGTCAAAAAGCTCAAAAATCAGCTGTTAGTGTGGAGGTCGCAATACATTATGGTCCACTCCTACCGATGTACAGAACCGGAGGATGAAAACACAAAGGTAAACATCTCGGCACAACAAAAGGCCAACTGGGCTGAAGGTTTTTCAGCTGATATGAACCCGTTTCTGGTCTAAATCACCAAAACTTTTCTTTATTTTTAATTCAATAGTTAAACTTCTAGCAGCTGTCAGAGGGAGAGCTGGTGCTTCTGGTTCTGGTTGGTACCTGTCAGGATGATGTTGGGTACGTTGTGTCTGCCATCTTCGGAGCCATAGTTCTGGTTCTGACTGTTGAGCAGCTGCGGGTTCCCTGGCCCCTGCAGATCCAGCATCCCATGGTTGTTGGAAGGGAACTGGTTCTTGTCGGTGCTGCTGCTGCTCAGGTCGACGTGGTTCAGAGACAGAACATCAGCCTGGTTCTCAGCTAAGAACTGGAACAGAAGGAAGATCCATCATGAATTTGACCAGACAGGATTTAGATTTCTGACCAAAATCTAAAAAGCAGATTGTGAAATAAAGCCCAGTTTCTGAGCAGCTTGCGGGTCTTATCTATAAACTGCCAGCTGCTTTTGACTCGGTACGACCCATTTACACACCCGGGTCAGGTGTGTGGGTCACACCTCACATTTACCTGCTGGTTGGATTTCTCTGACAGCTGCAGACTGAGATACGAGTCGTCCAGCAGCGAGCTGAGCAGCGCATCCTGCAACCAAACAGAAAATGTAACCATTTAGCTGCCTTAGGTCTGGAAAACTCACAACAGCACAGAATTAATGTGTTTGGGTTGACACGTTAGTCTACTCGTGTTAGAATAAACATGTTTGTACACGTGATAGAATACGCTAGTAGCATGTTGGTTGGGTCGACTCACGTTGTAGAAGTCGGAGGTCAGGTTGATGTGTTGCTGCTGGTGGAGGCTGCCGGCCAGCTGCTGCTCCACCTGATGGTCCACTTCCTGTTTGACGTGACACAGAGAGGACGTCTGGACACATGGTTCCAACCTGGTCTCAGCCTTTACAGGTGAGTTCACCTGTGGTACCATGGACCTCTGAGGCTGCAGATAAGATTAGCGTGATCAAAACAGAAATCACGCTTGTTACATGTGAATCAAACCACGACATACTGTTCCAAAGTGCTGCTGCAGGTTCTGGTTCCGCAGGTTCTGCAGGTGGAGCTGCTGCTGTTGGGTGGTGGATCGTGGCTGCTGCAGGTGGAGCAGCTGTTGCTGGTGATGATGGTGGTGCTGCTGACCAGGCTGAGAGCCAGGCAGGCTGGGGAGTGGTTGGTGCTGGTGGGACTGGCTGAGTGGGTAAGGGGGGAGACGCTGGTCAAGAGGCAGCTTACTGGTGTCCAACGGGATGCCCTGCAGGGTGGGAGGGGGTGCAGATAAAAATAAAGACATGTAAATGACATCTGATAGGGATCAGAATACATCCAGTCAGGCGGTTTTGGTTCCATTTGTGAGTCAGCTGAACTTATTTTAAAAAATCAGACAGAAAGGACAAATTCTTAAAGCTTTCATTCACTAATTTTTTTAATAAATCCGCAGTGGTCTCTAGTTTCAAAATAAATGCCTTGTGAGTCTGGTGCTCCTGTTTCTGGAAGTTGAAGTTAGTTGGAGGAGTGGGGGTGGGGGGGGGGGGTTGGAAAACGACAGGACTCTCTATGGCCTCTGATTGGCTAACAGCAATGCGACCCCTCCACTGCTTTTGTAAACAAAACTCAGAACACTGTAATGTCAGACCAAAATGTCTTTGCAGATAGAGCCTTATTTATGTGATCCTGACTCAGACGACGAAGGGGAAATAGAAGGACTACTGCTTCCTGATCAGTGAAAATATTTTGTAAACTTGAATTTTCTCCTAAAATAGCAAAATATTCATAGTGATCGACATAATGCTTGAAGTTGCAACAAACCGCTGGAAATGAACCTGTTGTACTGCAGTGCTCCCTGTATCAGGTAGAAGCCAAGGTGGGCGGGGCCCTGATTACAAATATTCCATGTGACGTAGAAGAGACGGGCCTTTTCTGACCTGATCTTTTTCCCATCCATTTCCTTTCTGAGGCTAATGCAGATGATGGGGGTTGAAGAAAATGCTTACAGAGTGACCGATGGCATTTCAGAATGAACAAGTATTACACGGTTTCTATGGGAACCAGAACTTTAAATTTAATAAGAATTTCAGCTCTGAGCTGAGATTTAAACCAAACAGCAGGTCCCAGGTGTGTCCTTACCTGAGATATGGAGGACAGAGTGGGGGAGATGGTGGGGGAGAACTGCTTGGAGTGATGCCTCCTTGACTCCCCTCCCACAGGCAGGATGAGCGGTAACAGCTGGACTCGTCTCCGTGGCGACGTGCTGAGTGATGGCTGGCCCTGACCGGTGAGCATTGGTGTGTAGGAGCCTGAACCCGCCCCGCCCACTCCTCCACTATAGCTATTGCCAGACTGGAGGGAGGAGTTACTGAGGGACGAGTGCAGCGATTGGCTGCTGAGGGAGGACGGCAGGGAGGGGGAGGAGCTGAGTGATGACTGCAGAGATGGGTTGCTGAGCGACGACTGCAGGGATGCAGAGCTTAGAGAGTTGGAAAAGGAATGACTGCTGAGTGACGATTGGATGTTGGGGTTGCTTAGTGACGACTGCAGGTTGGGGTTGCTGAGGGTGCTCTGTAGAGACGCCAGGAGTCCTTAGGAAGAAGTCAAGAGGAGAGACTGAGTCCAGAAAAATGTTCTATCATCATAAAACCACAGAAAGCCCTCACACCATCCTTCTTATTAATCCTCAACTTTTATTTTATTCATAGCATTTCCTGCTCAGAGGGGCATAGCTTTGTAGCCTGCGTTGTCCATGCAGCATCTCACAAACTACTGTGTTCCAAATGATTAATTATTAAAAAAAAATTTGATGGCTCGACCTTTTGTTTTTCATTTAAACTCATGGATATTATTGCATCTCATGGCTCTTTGGATCATTGAAAACAATCTTGTACACCTGTGATATTTAGTTTTCCAGGTGAGTCCAATTAAAAGAAATTGCTGAAGGTTGTTTCACATCATTAAGCAGACATGCATGTTCACACAACATGTAAAAGAAAAGGATCTCTGTTGGGCAAGAGCATGAATGTGTCGGAAAAGGTATTTCACTAAAATGCTTTAAACCACCCTGCAAACAGTCAACATCACATGGATGTGCAGATCATGTCTATATTGAGTCCGTCGGTCTAGACCACGTCTGTAGGACGTCCTAACTAGGTCTTTGTACAGTGGGCACATGATGAGCAGATGGACCAGAAAGTTTCATGAGCTTCAAACACATCAGGAATTAAAACAAATCAGTGGAAAATAAAAAGTAAGAGTGGCTGTTTCAGCTGGGTCTACCTCTGGCTCTTTATCTACACATGTGCACATGTGAAACTGATCCAGAGTCAGCTTTGGATGCCACAGTAGTCTGAAGCTGAGCTGACAACTTCCTGTCTGTGGTTGCTTCAGTCACCTCACAAGTGATTAAACATGGCGATATGCTTTAACTGAACACACACACACACGACAACCTCCTAGGTGAAGGCTGAGGTTAGGCGTAGCGCACACACCCACACACTTCCTCTACAAACCTCCACAGGTCACAGAATTCAGACTTTATTCAGCATCCGGTTAAACGTAATCTAAAACTCGCACACACACACACACACACAATATTTTCTGTTTAAAAAAGTGTGTGTGTGTGTGTGTGGGGGGGGGGTGGTTGGACTGACAGCAAAATCCGATCTGTCAGAAGTTTCCATTCCCAGAAGGACCGCCACGTGTTTGACTGAAGGAACTGCAGGAGGAAGCTCTGATGGTTCTGACCCTGCAGCTTAACTCATTCTGACATTTAATCACAGACGTCCTTAGAAGTTTGGTTTTCTCTCCTCTGAGCATCCTTAGACTAAAAGTTTTGACTCCTTTGAGTCACTGATAATTAACACTGTTTAATAATAAGAAAATGAATGTAAGAGAAAAATGTAGAGACGGTTCTGCTGGCAGGAACCACCTGGTACCTGTCAATAAGCACCAGGTGTGAGCTGGTCTTTATGATGCAGCACATTTCTATCTGCTAGTTTAGAAAACCATTGATGGAAGGCAGCTCGGACTCCAGAGGAACTCCAGGTGATGTGTACCTGCTGATGGCTGGTGGAAGTTGCCGGTGCTTCCAGGTGCGTTGGCAGCGTTGATGCCCAGCTGGGTTAAAGTAGAGGCCAGGTTCCCTGTGCTGCTGCCCCCGCTCAGAGCAGAGGATCCTGGGTAACCAGGCTCATCCCTGTCCAGCGGCGTTGGCAGTGGGGAAGGGAAGTGGAGGCTGGACAGGTCGGGCAGCGAGCCGCCGGTGTTGGGGACAGGGGGTGCGCCTTGGACAGGCGTAGACGGCTGCTCCGGAGGCGTAAAGACACTGCAAAAAAACCAAAACCAAATCATGAGCTGATTGAGCCATCTGAAGACAATATTTAATGTCATAAAACAGTAACAGGAGATCATGTGACATTGAGCACACCAACAACAGGTTGAGTCATAACACGGTGTGTTCAAACAATGACTCACTTGATGCCTGGAACTTCACACGACCTCGGTCTGGACAACAACAGAGGAAGCTGAGGACAAAAACGATTCAGTTGGTTAAAGACGAAGTCAGAGAGATACAGCCCCGATGGGCAGGTAACCGTAATCTTGGTAACTTTACCTTGGTGGAATCCCAGGGCTTCAGCAGTTTGCCTTCATCCAGAACATTCTCTTCTATGGGAGGAACAGGGTATGGAAACACTGAGGGACAAAATAAGAAAACATCTGTAAATATGGAAGTTCATCTGAAAGAGTTCTTGAGTCACTGCTGATGTCTTTCCTCGTGTTAACACACACCTGTATGCTCCAGAGCAGCAAGTGGACTAAATCATGCTCGACAGAGGAGCTGATGATCAGGTAATTACCAAACTGATCAGCTGACTGACCCCATAACCCCATAGATGCTGTGATGTCATTTTTTTCAGTGATGTTCATCATAGGATGAATTTACAAACTTTGACACCTGATGAGTTTTATTTTGTCAGACATATCTTTAGTATGATGAAACGTTTGATTTTAGACGTGTTTATTTCTACTCTGTGCACTTACCAACAAAGTTCACACCTGAATTACCATCATTATTCTGGACTGGATAAATTGGAGGAGACCTAGTTTACATCCATCTGAACCAATGGGCTAGTCAGAGGTAATGGCTAGTCGGAGCTAACGGCTAGTCAGCGCTAATGGCTAGTCGGAGCTAACGGCTAGTCGATGCTAATAGACCTTTTTCACGCTTCCGGGGTTTTTAACCGGAAATACGTCAGTGCAGCGGAAAATAAGAATTATTGCAGCATTACTTATGGGGATCAGTCTGTTTTTCTCATGCTCTGAAGCAGCCCCATCTCCATTTCCATTCGTTTCCAACATACAAAACTGTCTAAGGGTGATCACACGTGAGGAGGGGCTCAATTTTGTTAATTAAAGGGGAAATACTTACATCTGCAGCAGACACTTCACGGCTATGTTTACGTGCTGGTGCTAAGTGTTAGCCGTCTTAACTCGGATGCGGTACCATGTCTATTCTCCTGGAATAACTTCACCCCAGGAGTCTACATGTTCGGTAACAAAAACGGTAGTTTGTGCAGCACAGGAATTGGAGAGCCAGGAGCTAGAAAAGGTAAAGTAGGCGACAAGGCTGGACCATGATGATGCTACGTTAGCCCCCGCAGGTAAGTTCTCCTAAGCTAACTCTGCTATAATTGTAAGTTCTTTTATGTGTTCATGACAAGTAAATGATGCTGAACTCATAGTTTAGAGCTGCCACCCACGCAAAATAAAATTAACGCGATGCCATGTTAACAGTTTATTGTTCAAACAATATAAATTTCACGTTCATAGACGTTTATCACAGTTGTACAATATAATTATCATACATTTTATATAATATATTCTATATTATGCATGTGTATGTTGTTAGAACATGATATTATATTGTTTCAAAGTGAAATTTTTATTCTAAGAACGTGAAAATTATATTGTTAGAAAAATAAGATTATCATGTTGTAATGTAATATCGCTGTAAATTATTTATTTATTATGGGTAGCAGCTCTGCATTCCAGTATCATATTGCTGTTTGTTTTGTGGTCTTCTGCGACCTATTTAGAATTTTATATTGGGCAAATTTAAAAGGTTTTTAGTGCAGACACGATCCATGCTGACTGAAATCTGACCTAGTTAAGACTGCCCTGGGGGCGGTCTCTGCACTGTCGCGGACTTCCGTTTATCTTGGACATAACTTGCCTTTTATTGCGATCGAAGCCGCTCTCCTTCAGTTTTTATTTTAACAACCAGCTACAGGTGTCTGTCATCCACCATCCTTGTGAGCTGTCAGATGATCTGAGCTGCAGATGTAACGGAGACAAGCTCCCGGAGCACCGCAACGCTCCAAATGATCATCTCAGCTGATTCTGTTTGCAAAAGTGAAACTTAAGCGCGTGTCGCGGACTTCCGTGTATCTTGGACATAACTTGCTTTTTATTGCGATCAAAGCTGCGCAGGTGTCCGTCATCCACCATCCCTGTGAGCTGTCAAATGATCTGAGCTGCAGATCTAACGGAGAAAAGCTCCCGGAGCTGTGTATTGCTCCAGTTTCTCAGCTGGTCCTGTTTACAAAAGTGAAAGTTAAGCGCGTGTTTACTTTCATTTTCATTACATGTTGCGGTAATATTGCGCTGATTTGCCAGCATGGTGTGTCCTATAAAAATGGCTTAAACCGTAAAGTCTCCGTTTTGTTTATTTTTCCATCATGCAGACAGGAGGCTGCCACCTTGGAATCACGTGAGGGGAGAACGCGCTGTGATTGGTCACTTGAAAGATTTCAGGTCAGCCGACTGCTCACGTAGTGCGCACTGTGCACACGGCGAGTTTCTGCCCCCCGTGGGCGGAAAGTATCAAACCGGTTTGATTTTAACCTCAGCGTCTCGTGAGGCAGAAAACTCAGTGAAAATTAGGCGCACACAGCGAGTAATCTGCTGAGCAAACGGCCTCGAATGACCGGTAGCTCAGCTATTGGCTCTCGTTTGCGGCAGGCTTTAGGAAGGAGTTTTCCCAACAATGGCGCACATCCGGTTTTTGTGAAAAAGGTCTATGGCTAGTCAGAGTTAATGGCTAGTCAGAGCTAATGGCTAGTCAGAGTTAATGGCTAGTATGTGCAAACAGCTAGCCAAAGCTAAGAGTCTGTCTGACTTCAGCCCAGAGAAAAGATGCAATCTTAAATCAGTGTTTTATGCAACGCTATTTTACAAATTAGTTATTTAGAAGGAATTCTGTGTTTACATCAGTTGCAGAAGCAATTAATGAAAGCTGATGAATAATTAGCCTCTGTCACTGACAGAATAAACATGTTGATGCACCAAGTAACTGGAACAACCAGCAGATTTAGTTAAACACTGACATCTGTGTTTTACTCACTTCTTCGACTCTCTCCGTCGCTCTGACCTGCAGCATCAAACAGACAAGATTTAGACTCATCAGCTGCTGCCTTTAGCACAGCAGCTCAATAAAACATCTAAACAGCAACATCACAGTATGTTCATACATACATCTTCAATTTATACAGCCATTGCATTTATAGGTTCATTAGTTGTCAAAGGTGTTAGTGTGATTACTGAGAAGACAAACACTGCAGGGACACTCACTACGGATGCAATAACACTCCTTGAAGATCCCACCAACAGCAGGATCCAGATGGAGAGTTTTTAGGCTACATTCACACTGCAGTTCTTAATGCTCAATTCAGATTTTTTGATTAAATCCAATTTTTTGTGTGGTTGGTCACATTGTAACTGAAATGTGATAGCAAACACTCTCCCATGTGAACGGTTCAAGGCCTCAAAGCGACCTGCATGCACAGAAGACGAGAAGTCACACACAACGCGCTCTGTGGAGTCAGAACCAGGAGAGGTGGAGATGTGAAAGATTTCACAGTTCATCCATAATTTCAGGATCTCACCAGTCAAGTCTCCCGTTTTGGCGACAGTGGTAGAGGTGTTAGGTGTCCACCCCATAATTGGAAGGTTGCAGGTTCGATTCCTGCAAGACACTTAACCCACATTGCCTGCTGGTGGTGGTCAGAGGGACCGGTGGTGCCTGTGCTCAGCAGCCTCGCCTCTGTCAGTGAGCCCCAAGGCAGCTGTAGCTACACTGTAGCTCATCACCACCAGCGTCTGAATGTGTGGATGACTGATTGTGGTGTAAAGCGCCTTGGGGGGGGGGGGGGGTTCTAGAACTCGAAGGCGCTATATCAAATACAGGCAATTTACCATTTTGAAAACAAAACTTGTTTACTCCTTATTCCCGCCGTCTTCCTGTATTAGTATTCCCTGAAAATGTTCCCATATTAAGCACATTCACAGAGACACGCTTTTTGCCTGCAGTGTGAACGTAGCCTTAGACACCACAAAGATTTTCTGGTCCATGATGACGACTGGGGCTGACCAGCTGAGGTTGCCAAAATCAGTCCTATTACACCCTAACTGGGTCTGGTGGTAGATCAGTTGACCCGTAGGAACGGTGTAATCCCAGCACACCTGCACCTCTCAGGTTTCCTGCAACCGGCTTGTTCGGGCAGGCTGATGTTTGTTTGATATGATGTAAAATATCTGGCATTTCCTGCCTAAAGCCCCTTTGGGTTAAATTACATTTCCCCCTTAGATCTGGAATATCTCAGTGATCCCTGAGCACCAGAATGACGCCGTTTTGGATGGTATCAATGATTATTGCCATTTTCCTCTTTGCCTCCATCTTCAGATCTGACCTTTCGATGATGGCTATGACGTTATTGTGTTTTCATCTCTACTCACCACTGTGCCTGCTGCTCTGAGGGGTGAGGGCAGGTCCACCCATGGTGAAGGGGTCTCCCATGGGGGGATTCATCACGCTGGTGTGCAGGGCAGAGTCAGAGTTTGTCCTGAGGGAGGGGGAGACAAAAGGAGGACAAATGATGGTTTTAAGTTCCTCTGAGTTCAGTTTCTGTAACACAAGGTTCTGCTTCTCCTTTCTCTCTCCGTCTCTCACACACACACGCACACACATCTTCAACAGAGCTCAGAACACTTTCAGCCAATCAGAGGGCAGCTTCTCTACACTCTCCAGACTTTACCTCCATGAGCTGGAGGCTCTGAGTCTAAAGATCTACTGGAGGTGGTGGAGCTCAGAGCAGAGAAAGGAGTCTGGGAATAAAAACTCAAGCCCTGACGCAGGAAGATGAAAAGAACAAGAAGTGAAGAACAAGTCTTTATTTGATCACCACCAGCAGGCAGAGGAGTGGGGAGGTAAAGAGCAGGGGGGAAAGAAGAGGATGAGGAGGATTCACCTGTTGAGTGCAGTGGTGGGAAGACGGAACAACTGGCTTTTATCTCCGGGGAAGTTTCCAGACCAATTCCTTTTGTGATCGACAAGAACAGAATGTTATTTTCCTCCAATGAGTTGGAAACACCAGGAAGGAGGAAGAGAAAATGATCCGAAGCAAAGGCAAGCGGAGGGAGGAGATAGATGGAAGCAGCGAGCGAAGAGCAGGAGCAGGCTCGTCAATCATTGGATCTCTTTAACTAGATTAAAGAAAATCAGCGGATCCATTTCTGTTGGGCTACAGAAAACTTCAGAAGCTGTGAGATAATCAGATTCACAATCGCACCTTCTCTGTGGGTGGAAGTTCTAAATCAGGAGTCTGCTCTCATCACCATCACCACCACCTTGTGTTTACTTCCTGTTTTGTTCTGCAGGGTTAACAGTTAGCTCCTCCCCCTAATCTGATCTGCTTTATAATTTAGGTCAATCATAAGTTTGTTTCTAATCATGATGACAAAACTAATTAATAACCTTCAACTGTAATAAGCACCACAGAAGAAGAACCCTGACTGAACCACCTCCACCCTGCAGCAAAAACTGGACTTTAAAACATGAAAGAGCAGAATCGGTTCTGCTCCTCATTAAAACTCATCTTCCAAAAACATTTAGCAGAACTGCTGCAGGAGGTCAAAGGTCATGTGTCAGTTAGGGTGCATGTTAGAGACCAGACATGGAGCAGGTCAGAGCCAACAGAACCCAGAAGGTCAGAGTTCTAGAGAATCGGCGCAGATTCTTATTAGTGAAGCCAAACAGAAGGATCAGTGAAACCTTTGTGCTGCCTCAGTGTGGTTACTCAGCTGATAAAGGTTTGATGCCTTGCTAAAAAGCACTTTAAAAGGAGAACCCTGTTGATGCTGTATTCAAGGACAGCCAGGGATTCTGAGCTGCTTCATGAAAAACGTCTATACCTGCAAACCCGGAAGGTATGAAAACTATATATAAATATGGCCGTGCCATCAGGGAAGAACACATCCATTGATGGAATAACTTGGTTATTCAGTATATTCAGGTAGTCAGCTGACCTCATTCTTGGAGCACATCCTGTTGCTGAACCTAGACCTGACCAACTGCAGCAACCCCAGATCATAACACTGCCCCCACAGGCTTGTACAGTAGGCACTAGGCATGATGGGTGCATCACTTCATCTGCCTCTCTTCTTACCCTGATGCACCCATCACTCTGGAACAGGGTCCATCTGGTCTCATCAGACCAGTTTTTAATAATGCGTTGGACAGTTCTGAACCCAGTTTTAGTCGTTTCTGCAATCTCCTTAGATGTTTTCTCTGCCTGATGCATGCCAATGATGTGATCATTCTCAAACAGACTAACATCTTTTCCACGACCACCAGACGTGTCTTTCCACACGGTTGTTTAAGAAATAAGAAGCAACTCATTGCACCAGTTGGGGTTAAAAAACATGTTGCAGCTGAAAGATGAACTCCCATGCAGTAATTATCCAATAGGAGGCTCCTACCTACTTGCAGTGTATTATGAGACTAATTCACAGAACACCAAACATGAAAACATCTAAAAATATTCCAAAATACTGTAATCTTTAAGAGGTTATTGTTATGCATTTTTATGAGTGCTGCTGCTCTGATGAGTTGGTTGTGATTAAATGTTTAGTTTGTGAGAACTGGAGTTGCAGGGAGATGCAGCTTTATCTCAGCCGTTTGCTTTAATACTTTAATAAAGCAATACTAATGGCAAAATGTTCCGACTCTGCTTTAGTGTTGCAGAAATATTACAAAATTAAGAAATTATCTCTTCTCATGTTTGTACTCTAGACCTGCTAAAGTCCTGGACAGAAAACCATTTTATATAATGGTGATATTGTTTGATTTGACGGACTTTGTGAGTGGCGCTCCCGCGGTGTCTAAACAGCTTTTGCCCTGCTGTCTCCATGACTGTGATTGTTCAAATGACGATGAATGACAAGTTACAACAAAGATGAATCTCCTCCTTTCTCTGACAACTGATTCTCATACAAAGTGACTGAAACCTGACCAAACCCCCAAAAACTCTTCGGATCTATACGATTCACATGAACGCCATATTTGGCTTCAAATGGCTAATAAGATATGAATCTCTCAGACATGATTCATGTCGGAGCTTCAGATGTTTCACACGGTGTTCAGGAACTAGGAAAAAGGTTTAAGACGTGTTTAGAAGGTTTCTCCAGAGACGGATGTTGAGAAGTTTGTAGATGATTCCAGAGTTTGTTTCTGTAAATCAAAGCCAGTAGAACAAAGTGACCCGAGAAGAAAAGTTCTGCTGTAATAAATTTTAAAATCAGTGGAACTCCACAAGTGACGAATTACAAGCGTGAACTTTGACCCCTCCAGTACTTGATGAGGTCAAAAATCAAATGGTCCAATCAGAAGGCACAGGCTTCTTCTGGGATTCAGGCTGTTTGAGCAGAACCAAACCATCAAAATGGCTCTATGGAAGGTCAGAAATTAGAAATGGCCACAGAAAACTCCTGCAGACCTTTAAGAAGTCTGGATCTGGAACCAGTTTAAAGGATTAGTGCTGGGAAACAGAAAGAGATGAGGACAGGACTATGAGTTCTGGTCCTGAGTGGGGGTTCTGGGTCAGACTCAAACCACCTGAGGTCACTAAGGTTTCAGAGAGACTTTAGAGCAGCAGAGATGTTTTGAAAATGAGCAAACAGGTGTCTCTAAGGACGATATGTCTCCATAGACACAAAGTTGGGGGGGGGGTTAGCATACAACACCTTCTCCAGCTGGCGTCAGGCGGTGGGGACAGGTAGGCTGGGTTGTACAGAGAGTTGTCCACCTGGGAGACGAGAGTTAAGGAAACAACATGTGTGTCTCTGTTCTCCCCTACTGATAAATCAGAACTCCCACCCGACCCAATGCCCGACTTCACATCTTCTCACCCCCCCTGAGGACATTCTCCATCTCCTGATTCTAAAACTACCCTCTGGCTTTGAAGCTCATCCTTTGGAACCAGGAACATGTCAATCTCAGAAGTGGATCAGGGGTTCTGGGCTTGACTTTAGTAACAAACCATGGGATTAGTGTGCTGCTGAGACTCAGGAACCCATCAGACCTCCTGAGACCCTCCAGAACCACAGCCTTCAGCTGAAACCAGATAGAAACCCAGAACAAGAACAAACGGATCCACCAGAAGCTGGAAGGATACTTGGCGGCTTCGGTACGGTCGACCAGGGGAGATGAAGCGGCGGTCTCTCTGCACCCGCTCCACCAGACCGTGATGTCGAGTCAAGCGGCTGGACTCCAGATTGGACTGGAAGGACCCCTGAGAGACACATGGGACAACAGCTGTGTTAGAGTCCATTTACAGCAAGTGAAAGTTTCATAAGAACCAGAACTAAACCTAGATATGATGATGTGGTTCTGACTCAACTTCAGTGATCTGGTCTGGACCAGATCTACAGAACTGGACCAGGTCTGACGGTTTTGAAAACAACTGAATGATCTCACCATGTCGTACTTAAATAACCATGTTCTCTAGGAGTTCAAAATAAAGTACGAATTTATTCCACAGATAAAAATCTCAATATCAGCTCAGGTGTAACGGCTGTTTTACTCAGTTATTGATTTTAAAACTTGAAGGAGTTGTTTGTGATAGAGCTGCAGGTAGATGAACACTGATCTACAGACAGACATCAAATCTGTATTAAACAGGAAGTGACATCAGCAAGGTGCTTGTGGGTCACCTGGAAGTCCTGAGGGTTCCTGCCGATCTGGTTGACGTTGGGTAACGACCCGCTGTAGTACGGCCCCTGAGTCCGGTTAAAGCGGAGCTTCTGAGCCTGCAGCTACCAGGACAACAAGCAAGGAGATTCACATTAAAACAACATATAGAAAAACATTTAGAACCAAGAAACAGAACAAAAATGTTTAAAATGGACCAAATGATCAAAATAGCTGCTCAGCAGCCCTGGATGAACATTAAATCACAGGAACTTTTGGACGTTTCTGCTGAAAGTTTCTTCATGAGTTCAGAGTTTCTCTTTAAGGCCTCACCTGTCTGCTGTTTTAGACTTTTACAGTTTACAAAAGACGGTTAAAGCAGCCTCACACAGGTCTCTCTGATTACCTCTGACCTCTTAAATCCACATGAACGACTGCCGATTCTGTTCTGAACCCACAATAAAAGGTGTGCAGGGACTTTAACAGGACAAGACTGTCCTCCAGTCTGCAGCAACTACAGAAACATGTCAGCAGCAGTAGCTTTCTTCTATCTCCAGATTAATAAATGTCCAAAGATGACAGAAGGCAGATGTCAGTTTAATCTTTATGTGTGAAAATTAGAGATTAAAAGGTCAAGGTTCAAGGATGCAGCTCTCAGTGGGATCAGTTGGAAATATCTAAACATTTAGCTGGAAGCTCAAACTCAGAGATGAAAGTCATCCAAGTATGAACGGAGAAGATGAAATATTCTGCCCTTTGAATTTGGAGACCCTCAGCTCAACTAGACTATCTCTAAAACACCTCTAACCACCACCAAACCAACACTTAACTATTACTAAACCATCACCAAACCATCATAAACCAACACTTAATTGACACTAAACCAACATTGAACTAACACTTACCTTAAATATCTACACTGGTTACCCAGTAAACTACAGAATTGATTTCAAAGTGCTTCTACTAGTTTAGAAATCACTCAATGGCATGGGGCCAAAATACATGTCGGACCTCCTTCCAGTATCTACACCCAGCAGGGCTCTGAGATCCTTAGGAAGCAGTCAGCTGGTAGAACCCTGGATCAGAATCAAACAGGGTGACGCTGCTTTTAGCTACTATGCTGCACACAGATGGAATCGGCTTCCTCATGACATCAAATGCGCCCCAACTCTAGTAAAATTTAAATCAAAATTGAAAACTTTCATGCATTCATCAGCCTTTGAATGAATGTTTCTTATGCTGCACATTCTGCACTGTAACTGCTCACCCTTTAACATTGCCTTTTATCTGATTCTTAAATCTGAATTTCATTTGTATATTATGAATTATATTATATTATATTATGAAGGCAAACACGGATGGAATTTCACAGTATTCACTCATATCAGAGAGTAGGGAAAGATACATTTCTGAGGAATTTTGGCCCCTGCAGGCCCCTGTACTGGTTACCTGAGTGTAATGTTTAGGGCAAGACATAAACCCAGAGATTTTTACGAGTCTAGAGAACAACTTTTCTGTAAGTTTGTCGGAGCACGACTGACTGGACGCATAAGAAAAGATGTGATGACCAATGAGAAGCAGAAAGCTAACGATTGCGACACCTTCTAGCTCTAGAAACTCACTGGTGTGTGTTTATATTGATATAAACATTATTTGAGTCTTGTTAAAAAATGTTTAGATTTTCTTTAATTTGTTTAAAATTGTCCAGTCCTAGAATATACATATTTAGATTTTCTTTTGGAAAGCAGAAATGCCATGGTCAGCTCTCCGTGTGATGCTGTAATCATAATAATCAAAGACGGACTCCAGGAAATGGGTCAGAATCTGTCTGTTTACCGAGCCGATGAAACAATCGCTGAAGTTACAGAGTAATGATCATTTAAGGACACGTTTCAGGGACTTTACCATCCTGCTTTCAGCATTTATAAACGCAAAAGAATGGCTGTTTGTCAGATTCACCTTTAAAAGCAGAAAATGAGAAACCGTCAGAGACATTTGGAGCCAGAAAGTGAAGATATCAACAGAGAAACACACACCCTGGTGCTGTTAGGTGATTGGACCACCCACACAGTCCGGCTGCTCTGTGTGTGTGTGTGTGTGTGTGTGTGTGTGTGTGTGTGTGTGTGTGTGTGAGAGAGAGAGAGAGAGAGAGAGAGAGAAAGAGAACAGAAGATGGGTGGTATACACTGACAGTTAATGCAGATGGTGCTGTGAAAGCTTCTAGTAAATTATTTTTCTACACTAAATTTGTCAAAAAGCTGCACAGAACCAAGACCAGTACCAGAACCAACTCAGCTACCAGGCGTACGCTGCAGGTTGGAGCCAAACGCTTTCCTGCAGCTGGGGATGCTTTGCATCCTTGGATGTGGTGAAGAACAATCAGTGGATACTAGCTAGCCCAAGGCTTAGCGAACTAACAGGTTTGTTGTTTGTATTTGGACACGAGTAAATTCTCCATGATGTAGACCAGTTCAAGCTCAGAACTAGAGCTGCTCAATGTTACGTTTGAGCATCAACATCACAATGTACACCCGCACGATAGTCACATCGCAGGTCCTGCTGTGATGTTGAACTCAACGTGTTCTCATCTAACGTTACAGGTACCCGACATGCAGCGATCCACCAATCACAATCACTTTTACTCACTTAGCTGAAGCTGACCA
Organism: Aphyosemion australe; assembly: GCA_006937985.1. NCBI lineage: Eukaryota > Metazoa > Chordata > Actinopteri > Cyprinodontiformes > Nothobranchiidae > Aphyosemion > Aphyosemion australe. Next base: position 219,804 of record SSNS01000176.1, on the reverse strand, counting down.
CGAGGAATAAGTTACGTGATAAAGCATGTGAGATATCATTTTCTGAATTTCATTAGGTAGTTGATCAATCAACATACAGCGCCACGACTGATTCAGGCAACAGGTGTGAGGAGAGGGGGTGGTACTTTTGATCTATTGGCCAATAGTTAAAGCTTTTGCTTCAAGAGATGGGGGTCAACCCTTCCCCTACTGGATCAGTTATAGTTTGATCAAATGTTTTAAGCTAATATGAGAATGCTAATGGAGGATATGACAAAAATCTTGAGGGTTTAATTGAAAACAATTGAACTTTTCTGGTTGTCTTGAATTTTCAATGAAACATCAAGTCCTGGATGACTGAGAATCTGCACCAATGACATAATGGAAACGTTGAAAGAAAGACACATCAGAATGTTTTCAGCGGCATATTACGTTGAAATGTGGACATCAGACTTTTTGTGACAGGGCTCTAGAGTGGGACCTAATTTTTCAATGATACACCTGAAAATGTTTGAGGTTGCATCAGTGCACCACTCATTTGAGGAAAAGTCTCAAGAGGCTGTATCCTACAGTAATAAACCTACAGTCTTGTTACTGCATTAACCACATGTAATATTCTTGTCATTGAACATGCAAAAAAGCATAAATATAATAAAACTAAAATTTAAAAGTAGATAATCTGTTGATCTGGGAAGTTCTAGAAGGCCAACTACAGGGCTCGTCCATCCGGGACCCATGAAGCTACAAAGGAGGATTCTGTTCTGCCCTTGAAACATTTGCACTAATAATTTTGATTTTTTAAAAAACCTGATTTCATTTTTGTTCTGTTGTCCCAGCAGAAAGGTGACCTCACATAACCCTAACCCAAACAAAAAAATGGGTCAGAGGTTCAGGACTGGGTCAGGGGTTCTGGTATGGGCCATGGCTTAAACCCAGTTCGGCTGACAGGAGAAATTCAGGCTGATTATTATACGCTCACATTAGGCAGTGCACAGATCAGCTCGGGGTGTTCGTACTAGACCTGTAGGTGAACCCTGGCTGATCTCAGGTCAGGAAAAGCCTTTGAAATCGGAGCAGCGCTGATTTAAACCATCATCTGAAGGCGTGGAGGTTTCATGTTAACATGAAGCTAAACTCAGACATATAAAGGTGATTAAAGTTACCATGTGGTTGAAGTGTCTCCGCAGGTTGTTGCCCGGGGTTTCGTGGTTGGTTCCCGGCTCCAGTAGCCTGGTAGCGCCGCTCATGTCACAGTAAACAAACCGAGTTAGCCTCAAAGCTAACGGCGGCTAACTAACGACGGAAACGGAAAACAAGCGAGACTCTGCGACATTAAATGCGACATAACCTTAACTCTTTTATGTGAAAAGTTGTTATTTGTTTAAATAATATAAACCCAAGCAGAACCCAAATGAGACAGAGTAGATCAGACTCGGTGGGATTCCTCCGAGCCTCGGAGAGGCCTCTCTTGCTCCGGGGAGCTCTCCGCCTCCTACCTCCGTCTGACACTCACCCTGGTCGACGTGATGTCCATCATCACCTCCTGGAAGGCGGCGGTCTCCTCCGCCTGCCGCTGGGTATGAAGCGCTATCTTCTCGCTGAACTTTCGGGGGTTGGAGGCCCCGGACCCAGCACCTGAGCTGGGCCCGGTCCCCGGACCCGGTCCGCCTGAGCCCGTCGCAGACATCTTCACCGAGCGGACCGGACGACTTGACGTAGTGGAACGATTTGTAGCAAAGAAGGGCGGGAAGCGACGAGTTCTCACTCTGTAGATTTTCTCCGGACCACAATCACAACATGTTTCCCCACGGACGGGTTTCAGCCACCTTCACAGCCACACAGATGTTCAATATGTGTGGTGGTGAGAGATCCAACAAATCAGGTCATATTTTTAATGAAATGAGGCAAAGGATAGATGGCCTGTATATATCGCCTTCTAGAGTTCTAGAACCCCCCCCCCAAGGCGCTTTACAAAACAGTCATTTACCAACGCACACATTCACACCATGGTTGGTGAGCTACACTGTAGCAGACATGTTAAATGATAAGTTACAGTGTGGTTGAGGGGGATCACTAACAGAAGTGTCTTGCCCAAGGACACAACAACAGCGACAGACTGAGCGGGGATTGAACCTGCGAACTTTTGATTTCGAGGCGCTCAGCCACCGTCTACTAGCCTAGTGAACTAGACCAAATTCTTGCTTTGCAGAGTTTGTATATATATATATATATATACACATATATAGGATGGCTTGCCAGACTAACCATCTACTGTTTCTGGATTTTTGTTGTATCCTCGGCAGCTTTTGTTGTAGTTTGATTAACTTGAGAATAAAACCATTTGTGGTCATTCTGTATAACTTTTATTTTTTGGTCAGTTTTTTGCTGTTATTGAGGCATTTCATGAGTTACAGCATGGATCTGTTGTTTCTGACCACCTCATGACGAGCCGTGTGTCTGTCTGATATTTTTGTTTGTGTTTTTTATGTCTTTGTCAGTTTTTCATCTCCATCTCATTTCTTGTCTCTTTGTAGTATCTTTATGCCACTTTCAGCTATATTTGTAAAATTCTCGGTTTTGAGTCACATTAGCTGTATTTTCTTTTACATTAAATCAGTTTGTGATACATTCTCAGTTGTTTGTATCCTTTTTGACTGAAATGTATTACTTCATTTGGAGAGTTTGGGTTAATTAAATATAAATTTGAATGGTTAAATATTTTCTTCCGTGATTTTATCTCTGGTTTGAACACAAGACAAATGATCAATTAGTCTTTATAATTCTATATTTCATTTGATAAACATTTAGTCCTAAAATGGTGCACGCAAGATGGTTTCTATGGTAACAGCTTGTTGTTTTAGGGATTAATAAGCGACTCAGAGTGACCCATCTTCTTGTAATTAAACGAGCTTTGGTTGCTTGGAGCCAATGCACACGCCCTCTTGCGGCGGCATCTAGCCACTGCAGGAATTATTCAGAATCTACCAGCTGGTTCTAGTGAGTCCAGCTGCACACATCAGGCAGAAGCTCAGTGGAAACGTCTCCTGATAGAACTACATGACCGTAGAAACTCAGATGAGTCTTCAACCTGGAAAGTAACATGTGTTATGAACAGCTCACAACAGAAATGCAGCCAGACTCCAGACACACTGATCTTCTGAGTTGTTTCTGTCATCTATAACTAGTCCTGCACCGACAGCGCCCTCTGGTGGACCTTAACTTCTAAATGGGCTGTAAAAGTCTAATCAAAGTCAGAAATGCGTTTACGTGATTTACAAATATAAAACCTTTTCTACTTGCTGACATTATTACAGTGCCCCCTTACTGACTCACACCTCCTCATAGACCTTTTAGGACCACTTTGGGACCCAGGATCTTCCCTTCATCCTTCTTGCCTGCTACATTCTTGGATGAACTGTTAACAGGAAAAGATCTTCAGAGCCTGAACACTCAAGTGGAAGAGGACCAAATGTGTCTTGGCAGCAGGAAGGTATTTATTGTGTTTAGATGAGGTGATGTCATAGTGATGTCTGGCTGCTCTTGGCTAAAGCAGGCCTTTCTGTGTGGAGTTAGAAAGTTCTCCCCGTGCATGTGTGGGTTTTCTCTGGTTTCTCTGGATGAACGGACAGACAGTCCATGGGATGTGTATTTTGACATGGTTGTTTCAGCTTGTTGCATTAGTTGAGTAAATAACTTGTTGCCAGCTGAATGCAGTGATTCTCCAACAGGAGGCTCCTACCTGTTTGCTTAGTTAAATCCAGGTGGTGAATTTGTTTCTGTCAGGCTTTGGAGTAATAGTTAATAATAGAGGTGTAACAATATCCAAATTTCACGATACGATATTGTCACGATATGAACCTCATGATACGATATTTATTGTGATATTGTGTGGAGGCTCATGAAATTGTGGCTACGCTCACAATAATACGACTCACAACATAAAATACTTTGACTGGTATTTTCCGTGCTGCATTCACCGCTGTAGCCTCTATCCGCCATGTTTGTTTTTCTTTGCTGTGTGGGCTGCACGCACTCCCATTGACAAACTGGGAGATGACACAGAAGCGAAGGATCATGGTCTATGTAGTTTACTTTGCTCTGCTCCGGTGGAGCGGACTGAAAAGTGTTATTTTTACCTCAAGACGTACTGTACGATATCGTGACAAGACCACGACAATATTGTGGTCATTTTACTACGACGATATCGCGATATTGCCAATATCGTTACAGCCCTAGTTAATAACAATTTTAATGAAATAAACCAAGAAACTGAGGTGAATTGAAAGTTTAATCAACTCAGCAGGTCTCAAACCTGATCTACTATATATAAGAACAAGTTTGTTAAAATTATATTTGATAGAGTTTCCCTTGATAATAAATCATTAACGTTATCAACAGTACAATTATAAATACAAATGTAGTTAGCTTTTACAAAATGGAATTCTCACCAACTGATGTCAAACATTTAACTGAGTTCACTAGAAAGGTTCAAGTAGAATATAAATCAGAACCAAAAACAAACTGTGGAATAATTTCACTTAAAGCTTTTCTATTGATACAAACCATTAGGTATCACTAGGTAGCATAGAATAGACTAGACTTTATTAATCCCACAATGGGGAAATTCACTCGTTAGAGTGAGGTAGAAACAATCAAAATTAACCAAAGATGGAAAATTAAAATAAAAAATAATAAACATTTTCTTTTTCTCCAAATTTTAGTGTTCTTTGATTTAATATTTAGATCTTTTTAAGATGTTTTCTGAGTGACTGACCTACTCCAGCAGGTGGCGCTGCTGGGCCTGAGGAGTTCCAGGTGTGGAAAAGGGTTCATAATCAGCTGTTTAGATCTTTCATAAACAGTGAAGCAGTTGATTGAGTCAATTCCAATGTTGAGTATGTGTGTGTGTGTGTGAAAGAGAGAGAGAGAGGGTGTGTGTGCCTCATAAACCAATAATCAGATCAGTTTAAATAAGAATTAAGGGAACAGTTTGCACTGCAGTGTGATGTGAGTGGTCCCATCTGTGTTGCCATGGTTACAGTTTGATAAAGAGCACTCCAGTTACCAAGGCAAATCCCAGCAGCATCATGGCTACCTTCAGGATGCGGTTGCTGGAGGAGGCGAGCTCGTGAGGCAGGATCTCCATGAAGGTGATGTAGATGAATGTTCCGGTGGCCATCCCCTCCAGTGAGCAGCGGGCCAGCTGATGCTGCGGCGAAGTCTTGGTCTCAGTGAGGCCGATGCCTAGAGCGATGCCCAACGGCGACATGATGGCGAACAGCAGCAGGCAGCCAAACACGGCAGAGCGCCGCAATCGGCCCTGAGTCAGCTTGAAGCTCAGGCTGAAGGCAATGATGCTCTTGTGGATCATTAGGGCCAAACAGATTTCCAGAACCTCCTCACCATCCTCCAGCAGCCCCACCGCCAAACCCTCAAACACTGAATGCAGAGACAATGAAAAGACCAGGATGAAGGCTCGCAGCACCGACTGAGAGCCCAGATCTGCATGGAAGTGGCCGTCGGAATCCGCTGATCCTCTGCGGCGGTGCTGAGCTGCCCCGTCGTTCACCTGGACGCTGGAGTCCGCCATAAGAGCCCGGCGTTCCTCATGGTGGGAGGAGGGCTGATCCTTAAAGGCCAGAACAATTTGCTCCAGAACCAGAACCAGGAAGAAACCCATGGCTACGATGAACTCTGGCAAAGGGAACTGGAGCTGCAAAAGGAAGAGAGACTGTTAAAGTCCGAGTTCACCGAGTGTCCAAGTCTCAAAGGAGGTGAGAACAAAAGGCCCTACTTTGATCCCAGCGCTAATGAAGGCTTCCCTGATTCCCTGCAGGAAGTCCGGCAGCAGGTCCAACAGGCAGGTGGCCAAGAAGACGCCTCCGGCAAAACAGCTGATCAGACTGAGCAGCCTGCGGCGAACGTCTGCAACAGGGGGGCAGAAAACTGATCTGAGATAGGTGCAGAATTCAGATACAGGTCTGCGATCAGGTCAGCTACAGGTCTGAGAACAGGTCAGACACATGTCTGAGATCAGGTCAGATACAGATCTGAGATCAGGTCAGCAACAGGTCTGAGATCAGGTCAGACACATGTCTGAGATCAGGTCAGGTACAGGTCTGAGATCAAGTCAGACACAGGTCTGAGATCAGGTCAGAAACAGATGTGAGATCAGTTCAATTACAGATCTGAGATCAGGTCAGCTACAGGTCTGAGATCAGGTCAGCAACAGGTCTGAGATCAGGTCAGATACAGATCTGAGATCAGGTCAGACACAGGTGTGAGATCAGGTCAGAAACAGGTGTGAGATCAGGTCAGAAACAGATGTGAGATCAGTTCAATTACAGATCTGAGATCAGGTCAGACACAGGTCTGAGATCAGGTCAGACACAGGTCTGAGATCAGGTCAGGTACAGGTCTGAGATCAGGTCAGATACAGGTCTGAGATCAGGTCAGATGTGAAGTCAGAGCCCCTCCCCACTGGTTCTTGGACCCACCTGAGTTGATGCTGCAGCGTCCCGTCCCTCGGATGATGCAGAGTGGAGCAAATCCAAACACCAGTGTGATGGACAGCAGAACCACCAGAGCTCCCAGTTTGATCTCCAGAGCCGGAACATTAGCCGGGTTTACCCGCAGTGCCGCTGCCCCCCCGTGGAACTGGAGGGCTGTGGAGGGGCTTCCACCTGCCACCAGCATCATTCAGCTTCTCTGGACCTCTTCAGTCAGACAGGCTTCAAACATTGGTCCAAACAAGATCAGAATCTGTCAGGAGAAACATGAAACCCATAGGCAGAGATCTCAGGGGGGACACAACCATAAACCATAAAGTTGTCTCCCCAATAATCATTGTAAACAACACACAATCAATGATGATATAGTATTGTCCAATCAATGCAGAGCTCAAACTATACACATCAAAGCAGTGTTTTTTTAATCGTTGAAAGATTATGACCCCCCTATTCCTCAAATTAAAATGGTTTTAGACTGTTTAGGATTCAACATTTAAGGTGAGCCCCAAAGTTAACTGCTGAGAATCATTTCAAAGAAGAAGCACGTCCAAAGTGTTTGTTTTTCTTAAAACCTCCACATCAGCACCATGAAAGGAACCACACTGAAGTTAGTTTCAGGTTGTAAATATGACAGATATCCATCCTGGTAAAGAGATGATACAGCAGGTCTGATCATCTCTTTGTGTTGCTGCTGATCACAGCTGGTTGCTTAGTGACAGATTATAGAAAATAAATCAACAGCTTTCACTTGGTTAATTAGTCACCCCAGGACTTTTCTATTAGTCTGATAACTTTAACATTAATATTTTGATACAAAATGTGTGGGTTTTTAAAACTCTTCCACATCATGTGACTTGATTTTTAGATGATGATCTCTCTATTGTGAAAAGGTTACAGAGATGTTGTACTGTAGTACTACTGTTGTAGTACTTTATCTTTAGACTGCACGTTACACTCAACTGGGTCTAAAAACGTGGGAGTAAGATCATTCACGATTCCTAACGAAGATCCAGTGTGAGCCTCTGGGGTTCTCAGGGTCCAGTTCAAGGATTCACAGGTTCTTCCTCTAGGGAGTAGAACATCAGGGACTACTCATAGAATCTGGAAAAGCCTAGGACCAGGGTCCAGGGAACATGTCTAAACTTGCCCACCATGACCTCTGACCCCTGACGCTGTTGGAACTTCATGTGGAGACTAGAATTACGAGACAGACTGGTGTCATCATCAGAACATCTCTGGAGGATGATCTGGACCAGAACCAGGTCTGTGGAACGGATCAGAGGGATGGTAAAAGGAACCATCTCCATTCTGTCAGAGAAACCAGAAGAACCTCTGGATCTGACCCAGAACTCCGAATCTGCCACCGGACCCAAACACAAGCAGCAGAACCAGTTCGATCCAATAAACCCAGAAGTTTCAAACAAAAACGCTCCAAAGGGGACCGAACGATCCACATTCAGTCCCGAATCAGAACCAGTGTGTTTTCATCTGGAAACTCCGCTGACAAACGCGAGAAGACACGAGGCCCTTCGGACCCGACCACGGGCCCGAGGTGAGACTCCCCAGGTGAGAAGAACCAGAGTGACCTACCTGCTCTAGCCGCGTCCCGGAGGGTCCTCTTCCCGTTACTGGGACTTTGTCCGGGAAGTTCTGATTCAGTTCCCATCAGCTGATCCCACCAGCTGTCACGCGAGCCGAAACACCACGCACTTCCTATCTTCAAAATAAAAGCATTTCCAATAAAAAATTTTCAGCAAACTAGAAGTAGTTTTTTTGAATCTGCAGTAGTTTAAGCGCGCGCGCGCACGCGCCGGAATTAAAATGTGAGTCTGTACATTGAATTTCTTCTGTGTATGAAATGTGCTATACAAATAAAGCTGCCTTGCTTTTGTGTTCAAATAAAATGTTGAACACAATTCAGTTCAATTAATAAAATACATTTAAACTGGTTTATTAATAATATCGCACTCATATCAGTCCAGAGTCCATCCCGACCAAATCCCCTCAAAATCACCCAAAATGAACTTAAAACCCGTGGATTGATCAGGAAAACGTTCAGAGTTTTGATTCAGAAAGGTGAAACTCAAGGCGAGACGTTTAATTGGCGTTAAAACAAAATGAATTGAATTTTGAACTGAATCTAATGAAGGCTGATGAGTTGAATGCGTGCTTTTATTTTGGTAGCCACGGCCCTTGTTTTCCGGTGTAACTGTGTTTAACTTCTTTCAGCTGCAGCAAGAGTCGCTCTTCATCACATATTTACTCAAGAGTCAAAGGTCAGAGATCCGAAATGATTCAGACCAAAGATTTCCAAAAACTCAGCTGATGATGAAGGTTTTCACATCTTCATCATCAGCTGGTTCTGGATCAACATAAAGCAGCAGAAACCTGGAAACGCTGACTTCAGATCAGCTTTCTGCAGAAACACCCAGATGATCTTTGTTCTGAGGCTAAAGGAGTTCCAGTTGTTTAACTCAGAAAGAAGAATGCTGATATAAAAGTTCACTATGAAACAAACAATCATCTGATTTTGTAAAACGGCTTGTTAAAGGTTGTGATTTATCATTTATGTGAAACCTGTTGACTGCATTAGTGTTGTTTACTGATGCAGTATTCTGTTAGCACCACTCTGGGGCGCTCGTCCGCTGCTCTATAAATCATAAAGCGTTATTTGGTCCTCTGGGTTCTCTGGTCCAGACCCGCATCATTCAGACCCCTAACCCAAATAAAAAAAACTCTTATAACTGTGGGGAGAATAAAAAAATAAACAAACATTACATTTTTAAACACAAAACCCATTAGAACATGATCAAGTGAGTCCATCCATCCTGAGATCTTGGCCATGTGTATTTGCTTTTGTTCAGATTCACTGATAGGGGGCGCTAAAGGATTAAGTCAAGCCAGGTAGTCTTTAATCCGGACATTTAGTCCAATTCACAAGAAGTAAAAAGACATTGTTGTACAGATAAGATGAAATCAAATAAGCCCAATATGACACGCTAAAGCATAAGAGACAGAATAGACATGAGAACAAAAACAAGAGACAATAATAACAGTAGTGTGAAAATAAAGATGAAATAAAGAAGAATGTGAAAAAAGGAGGTGAAGGAGAGCCTGTCATACAGAGGGCTTGTTTATATGTCAGAGTATGAACAAGACAGTCATGTGGTTTTGTCATGGTAATTATGGTTAATGCTTAACGGCTCCTTCTTGGCCCGCTACCTCACCATGGTGGAGGAGTTAGAGTGCAATAATGAACCTATAGTTTAGTTGCCTGGCAGGTTGTCCCATGGCAAATTGGTCCTGTACCAGAGTACCCAGCCAGGAGGGCACCCTGGAGTCAGGCCTGGGGTTGGAGCTTGTGTGCAATCACCTGTTGACTGGGCCGTTGCCCATGGGGTCCAGCCCTAACTGGTTATGTGGGATCATCCACATGTGGACCCACCACCTGCAGGAGGAACATAAACGGTCTGGTACAATGTGGATTGGGCGGCATACTGAGGCAGTTAGCTTGGCAGTCCGATCCTTGGAATCTACAGTACTCTGGAATTTGAGACATAGAACATCACCTCTCTGGCAGGGAAATAGCTGCAGCTTGTGGTAGAGCAGGAACAGCAGTAGCTGGATAGAGCTGGAATCACTTCATTGCCTTGGCTCTGCAATGCTGAAGTTGATCGGCATCAGAGGGGAAGCTTCTTGCTAACCCCCAGAATCTCTGCCTGTGTGTTGGGGCAGAGTGAGCAAGGTGCAAATCTGCAACCCTCTGGTTATGGGGCCAGCCATTACCTCCACTGCCATGGTAACAGGATTCAGGAGGAGCTATGGGAGACATATGATGTGGGACATCCTCTCTGTTTAGGGGCCACAGCAGTGTTGTTCTGTTCGTCAATTACAACCTGTCCTTTCAAGTGTCTTCATACTTTAATTGGGTCAAATGGTAAATAGTTCTCTTTAATCTCCATCAGTATTTGGATGGTGACATGAGAATAAAGATCACACTGAACCTATAGCCGACTCAAATATCAATGTGGCATTTTAGGCATGTGTGGGGCTGTGCATCAATAGGCATAAGAGAACTTTCTGTAGCGGCTTCTTTCCTCTGGTTCTGTTACTTAAACAGTAACAGTCACATGTACAACCTTCTGCCTTCATCCCCAGAGTGATGAAAAACTCTCTGTGCACTCACACTTTAGACTGACTTTTTGGAAAAATCTAAACTGCCCCGCCTGTTTTGTACTTTGTTGTTTTTTACACAAAACCAGGTTGCATGTTTCCACGTGCACTATGAGTTTGCACTAAAGTCTGTTTCATTCAGCTATTTGCTGTGTATGTACCCGAATAACAATAACGATTTTTGAATATTGAATCAATAAAACATCAGGGGTTTTGTGTGTACATAAGGCCTTTGGTGCTGATTCACATAAAAAGCCACCTGAAAGAGGAGAAATGTGAGAAAACCCCTCCATGACATTGACCAAGGTCTGTCCTGCTGTATCTGTTTATGAATGTTATTAAGAAGATCACAACTCATACCAACAATAAAACCCTGCAGAATTGATGAGGTGCACATCGTTCTTAAAGTACAAAATGAGCCTTTAAATCTGGCAACACGTTGTAGGTGAGAACAATGAGACCGTCTACTTCTTCTCTAGCAGACCCACCAACAGCTTCATCCACCAGGCTGTGAGACTACTAAACTCTCCCCTCCACACCTTTTAGCCACAGCCAACAGAACAGAGCCACTAGACTGACATAGAGGCCATAACACAACATGTACTGTCCTGTCATGTCTTTGTGTCTTGTTTTCAAATGGGATTCAAGTGCATGTGAAGAAGTAATAAGTAACATTATTAAAGGGACCCTTATTGTAAAGTGTTATCAATGTATCTACTTTTAAATGTTATGACTCATAATATTCTGCCTGCAGAAATGATCGTTTAGAGAGTCTCTTTGATAGGTTTTGTGTTTTAAATCAATTTTATAGTCCTTTTATATAACATTAACATCCTTATTCATTAATATGAGTTTCACGTGATCATTCTGTTGTTATATTCATGCTGTATCCTGTTAAGAGATAGGTTTTCTTGCTCAAAAATGTTTGTGTGCAGTAATGATGGCAGTCATGAATACTTAATTGTAAAATCTACAAAACAAATCTAGAGAAACTAAATAAGATAAATGGCACATAAAGAATAAGTCACTACACTAAACTTTTTAAATAAGCTGACATTTTTACTGAATAACGTAATCTCTGCTTAGAAGTAGCTAAACATGATTTATGCAATGAAATAATAGGTGGCTGAATCATTGGGAACGTCTTTGATGCGGTTTCACCAGTGTGACATGTTTTACAGAAATCATGGTTCAGATGTTTCCTAATAGTGTAAGGTTGCTAGCCTGGCAAGCCATCCTATATATATGCAAAGCAAGAATTGGTCTAGTTCACTAGGCTATAAGGTTGCATCTGCAGCGACACCCTTCTCGATGTTTCAAACATTTAAATGATGCAGTTTGCTTTTTTGTCCATGAGAGATCGACAGAGTTGTTTCCATAGCCTTCAGAAAAGCTAAAGATTAGTTGGTTTTTGACTCGTATGGAGATATTCTCATATTTGCTGCGTGCCAATCTTCCAAATTTTCCAGACAGTATTTTGAAGTCTTCTTTGCTTTACTTTTTTACCTATTTTAATCCATTTAAGATTCAACCGGGACTGTTCCTACTCCTAAACTGCAGGGGGCAGCAGCAGACCTGATGGAGAATCAGGAAGTAGCTTCATTGTTAGCGGAAACGCAGATCTGACGTTGTTTTTAATTATTTTCTCCAGATTTCTGATGTGAGTCACAGAGTTTAATGTTGTTGTGAAACTCAGCCTTGTTTCATATGAACACTGTTGTGTTTTAGTCACTTTTGGTATAAAGTATACGGATAATATGTGATATGTTTCTGTTAGCCTTTTGTGCACAAATGCCGAATTGCATCATGGGAAAGATGAGACGCACTTTTAAAATAAATTGTTAATAAATGTTGACACTCTGGGTCCGCATTTGTGTATCTGCTCCCTTTTCTATTGTAAATCTATAAAGCCGCATCATTATGCTTCTTTACAGCTGCACCTTTTATTGTCTGTTTCCTTCACACCGTGAGTCAGAACGGCATGTGAGCGAAAGACCACCCCAAGCATGACCTCCTCAAGTCATACTTACCTGGCAGGAGTGACACCATGATCATAAAGGTGGTTTGCTCATGGTGAGATTCAGCCATTGCACTCAGGCTGTATTGACCCATGTGAATTCCCCAAATGTGGGAATCTCAACTGCACAATTTATGGTAGTGGGGGACTGCGTTCGCGCTCTCCCCTGATGAAATGTTAAATATAAAAAGAGCATCATCTGACTTCTCTGATTAATCAGAAGTTATTAGAGTGAGAAACAAGGTGATGTAGAGGGTCTCTGACTTTAGGAGCCAGCTTGTCTGGGACACAGATGAGGATCTCAGTCTTGTCATCATTCACAAGTAGAAAGTCCCCAGCCATCAAGGTTTTAATAGAGTCTAAGCAGGTGTGCAAACAGCTGCAGCTTAGACATCTCATGGGGCTTAAAGGAGATGTACAGTTGGATGTCATATGCATGAAGATGGTAGGATATTCCTTTAAAAGAGCTCAGGGTGAACCTGCTTTGCCTTCAAAAAACTGGATATCACCTTGTCAGAATTGAGGCAGATAGAATAGAATGGACTTTATTGATCCCACAGTGGGGAAATTCACTTGTCACAGCAGCACCATCACTCAAAATGACAATTAGAAGATAAATAAAAACAAGGTTACATGTATATACACATATGCTGTAATCTAGTATTGTAATCTTAGATCACTAAAAAAAAACACAAATAAAAGATGAAAACAAACTTGGGTACCAGCACTATGCAGCATACTGTAAGAGACGCAGACAAACAATGTGAATCCGGTATTGCACAAGTATAGAACACATACTGAATATTGCATTGGTGTTATTGTGTACCAGGATGATACCAGTACAGCTTAAACTGAGGAGTTATACACTCTTACTGCAGAGGGGGTGAAAGATCTACGATAGCGCTCAGTTTTACATCTGGGATGTCTCAGTCTACCTCTGGAGGAGCTGTCCATGATCTCCACAGTGGAATGCAGTGGGTGGGAGGGGTGTCTTAAGATGGAGGTCATCTTCCCCAGCATCCTCCTTTCACACGTCTCCTCAACTGTATCCAGTGGGCAGCCCAGAACAGAGCTAGCTTTGTTAACTAGCTTGTTCAGTCTCGGTCAGAGCTGCCTACACCTCAACAGACCACAGCAGAATGAATAACAGAGCCAACAACAGAGTGATGAAAGGATTTTAGCAGTTGGGAATTAACTCCAAAGGACCTCAGCCTAATCATGCTAGCTGACCACAAATCCCAGCTGTTCAATGTGAAGTTGACTGGCCTTGATGCTGCAGGTCAAACATCAAAATGATCTGACTTAGAGATCCCACAAACATGTGGTTTCAGTGCCCCAGAGGTGTGACTGTCCACTAGATCTAAGTGTGGACATCTGGAATATGCACCCTGACTTTTCTGTTTCTAGGTTCCCTTTTGTTTCCAATACACATGAGATTTATTATTAATAAATTAATTAATTAATTTAATTAATTGATTAGTTCCTCTAGTGGAGTTTTTTTTTATCTCTGTCCAATCAGATCAAGCAGCTCCCGACAAAGTGATGTGATTTAACAGTGTCACCTGCTGGCTGAAGCTTGCTACTGGAGCATATGGTCTCCTGACCATAGGCGTCATTATAACTGGGGATGCCAGGGAGCGAATTAGCTAAATTGAATCAGGTGTATTGAAACAGAGAAACAATTATATTTGGGATGTTGGCCCCTGTGCTGAGCTAACTAGTTTTCTTGTAAACAAATGCTACTGTCAGATAACACATAAATGGTTTCAAATCTCTTAACAGGATACAGCCAGCATGAATATAACAACAGAATGATCACTAACTCATATTAATGAATAAGGATGTTTATGTTATATAAAAGGACTATAAATTGATTTAAAACACAAAATCTAAAAATCAAAGAGACTCCAAACGATCATTTCTGCAGGCAGAATATTATGAGTCATAACAATTAAAAGTAGATACACTGGTAACACTTTACGATAAGGGTCCCTTTAATAATGTTTCTTAGTGGATTATTAGGTCAGATGCATGCAAATCATTTGTCCAAGTATCAATAATTATCATTAATGAGAGTTCTCAAGACTCTAATGATTTTGCAAATAACTAAAATCACAGGAAACAGCACATTAAAGTGCTGTTACACCTCAGTGTAGCATGTATCATTAACTGAAAGCTGGTTAGGATTTAGACCTGTTTTTCACTAGTTTTCATTGGTCTAGGTTAGGAACAGACCTGCTGCACACAGCTGAGAAAAACAGTGCAGTTTTATTATATTTCATATATTTTACACCCAGATGAGGAACAAATATATTTAGACTATGTGCTCATCTTCAATAAGGTAAGAGATTAAGAGAATTTATATTGTTGAATTCTTCACGCACTTGAATCCCATTTGAAAACAAGACACAAAGACATGACACGACAGTACATGTTGTGTTATGGCCTCTATGCCAGTCTAGTGGCTCTGTTCTGTTGGCTGTGGCTAAAAGGTGTGGAGGGGAGAGTTTAGTAGTCTCACAGCCTGGTGGATGAAGCTGTTGGTGGGTCTGCTATTCCGGGAGCGGAGGCTGCACCTCCTTCCAGACTGTAGGCCATTGGACTTGTCCCAGAAGTGTAGTGTTGTTTTAGGTTTTGAAAATTATGGATGAACTTGTGAGTAAAACCAAAAAAGAAGGAAGTTACGATATTCAAGTTGACTCTACCAAGAGTCTGGACCAGACCAATTGAGTTTTGAAGATGAGGTAAATAGTAATATTTTAGATAGGTTTTCTTGCTCAAAAATGTTTGTGTGCAGTAATGATGGCAGTCATGAATACTTAATTGTAAAATCTACAAAACAAATCTAGAGAAACTAAATAAGATAAATGGCACATAAAGAATAAGGCACTACACTAAACTTTTTAAATAAGCTGACATTTTTACTGAATAACGTAATCTCTGCTTAGAAGTAGCTAAACATGATTTATGCAATGAATAAATAGGTGGCTGAATCATTGGGAACATCTTTGATGCGGTTTCACCAGTGTGACATGTTTTACAGAAATCATGGTTCAGATGTTTCCCAAGGCTGCATCTGCAGCGACACCCTTGTCGATGTTTCAAACATTTAAATGATGCAGTTTGCTTTTTTGTCCACGAGAGGTCGACAGAGTTGTTTCCATAGCCTTCAGAAAAGCTAAAGATTAGTTGGTTTTTTGACTCGTATGGAGATATTCTCATATTTGCCGCTTGCCAATCTTCCAAATTTTCCAGACAGTATTTTGAAGTCTTCTTTGCTTTACATTTTTACCTATTTTAATGCCTTTAAGATCCAACCGGGACTGTTCCTACTCCTAAACTGCAGGGGGCAGCAGCAGACCTGATGGAGAATCAGGAAGTAGCTTCATTGTTAGCGGAAACGCAGATCTAACGTTGTTTTTTATTATTTTCTCCAGATTTCTGATGTGAGTCACAGAGTTTAATGTTGTTGTGAAACTCAGCCTTGTTTCATATGAACACTGTTGTGTTTTAGTCACTTTTGGTATAAAGTATACGGCTAATATGTGATATGTTTCTGTTAGCCTTTTGTGCACAAATGCCGAATTGCATCATGGGAAAGATGAGACGCACTTTTAAAATAAATTGTTAATAAATGTTGACACTCTGGGTCCGCATTTGTGTATGTGCTCCCTTTTCTATTGTAAATCTATAAAGCCGCATCATTATGCTTCTTTACAGCTGCACCTTTTATTGTCTGTTTCCTTCACACCGTGAGTCAGAACGGCATGTGAGCGAAAGACCACCCCAAGCATGACCTCCTCAAGTCATACTTACCTGGCAGGAGTGACACCATGATCATAAAGGTGGTTTGCTCATGGTGAGATTCAGCCATTGCACTCAGGCTGTATTGACCCATGTGAATTCCCCAAATGTGGGAATCTCAACTGCACAATTTATGGTAGTGGGGGACTGCGTTCGCGCTCTCCCCTGATGAAATGTTAAATATAAAAAGAGCATCGTCTGATATCTCTGAATAACCAGATATTATTAGAGTGAGAAACAAGTTGATGTAGAGGGTCTCTGACTTTAGGAGCCAGCTTGTCTGGGACACAGATGAGGATCTCAGTCTTGTCATCATTCACAAGTAGAAAGTCCCCAGCCATCAAGGTTTTAATAGAGTCTAAGCAGGTGTGCAAACAGCTGCAGCTTAGACATCTCATGGGGCTTAAAGGAGATGTACAGTTGGATGTCATATGCATGAAGATGGTAGGATATTCCTTTAAAAGAGCTCAGGGTGAACCTGCTTTGCCTTCAAAAAACTGGATATCACCTTGTCAGAATTGAGGCAGATAGAATAGAATGGACTTTATTGATCCCACAGTGGGGAAATTCACTTGTCACAGCAGCACCATCACTCAAAATGACAATTAGAAGATAAATAAAAACAAGGTTACATGTATATACACATATGCTGTAATCTAGTATTGTAATCTTAGATCACTAAAAAAAAACACAAATAAAAGATGAAAACAAACTTGGGTACCAGCACTATGCAGCATACTGTAAGAGACGCAGACAAACAATGTGAATCCGGTATTGCACAAGTATAGAACACATACTGAATATTGCATTGGTGTTATTGTGTACCAGGATGATACCAGTACAGCTTAAACTGAGGAGTTATACACTCTTACTGCAGAGGGGGTGAGAGATCTGCGGTAGCGCTCAGTTTTACATCTGGGATGTCTCAGTCTACCTCTGGAGGAGCTGTCCATGATCTCCACAGTGGAATGCAGTGGGTGGGAGGGGTGTCTTAAGATGGAGGTCATCTTCCCCAGCATCCTCCTTTCACACGTCTCCTCAACTGTATCCAGTGGGCAGCCCAGAACCGAGCTAGCTTTATTAACTAGCTTGTTCAGTCTCGGTCAGAGCTGCCTACACCCCAACAGACCACAGCAGAATGAAAAACAGATCCAACAACAGAGTGATAAAAGGATTTTAGCAGCTGGGAATTAACTCCAAAGGACCTCAGCCTAATCATGCTAGCTGACCACAAATCCCAGCTGTTCAATGTGAAGCTGACTGGCCTTGATGCTGCAGGTCAAACATCAAAATGATCTGACTTAGAGATCCCACAAACATGTGGTTTCAGTGCCCCAGAGGTGTGACTGTCCACTAGATCTAAGTGTGCACTTCTGGAATATGCACCCTGACTTTTCTGTTTCTAGGTTCCCTTTTGTTTCCAACACACATGAGATTTATTGTAAAGCTTCGTGGTCAGCCTGACAGCAATTTACTGGAAAAGGCGTGGCGGTCTGAACTTTTTTTTTTTTACACCAGATGATTATTGGAGACTGAAAACTTTTGCTTGAACTATTAAACATGAGCTTGTATGTTCTACTTGTCAAATGAGAGTGGAACCCTCCATTGGTTTATCTTGCTTTAAACACAGTATAACAATGTTTCTTTACCTTAATTTACTGACGGTTTCGGCGACTCACTGCCACCATCTTCAGAGTCACGCCTGAGTCACGCCTGAGTCACGACCAGCTCAGCTCCGGTGAGGGAATGTGGAGTTGACCGAAACCTGTCACAGATAGCTACAGATTATTTTATGGGTATTGTTCTGAAAAGCTTGTAGTGGTGCCATGGCCCAGAGGTTAGGTGCTCGTCTTGTAAGCAGTAATTTGTGGGATTGATCTTGACTTTTTAACTTTTTTTATTGAATCAACAGCTGACAATACACTGCTGACTGTCATATTGAACTGAATTGAACTCTATTGCAATGTTTACTTTGTGAGGTGCCTTGAGACGAGTCTTGTCGTGATTTGGTGCTATATAAATTAGCTGAATTGGATTGAATTGATGTGCGTATTAATTAATTTATTGTCAAACAAATGAATACTTATATATATAAATAATTAATAATGATTGTCCCCAGCAGAGTGTGATCCCACTACAGGGGGATCACACTCCCTGGTAAGGTTCTAGATGGGGGGGTCTGTCAGATAGTCAAACCTCAGATTCAGGAGCAGCAATGTGGTTTTCGTCCTGGCCGTGGAACACTGGACCCGCTCTGTCCTCTAGGGGGGTCTGGAGGGTGTGTGGAAAATGGAGTGGAGGGCATGTAGGGCCTGTTCCTTATTAATAAAAACTTTCACTTAAAACTGCTTTTTGGGTGTACTTTTGGTTTTTTTTTATGTTTAGATTTGTTTGATGATCTGAAACACATAAGTGTGACAAACATGTAAAAACATAAGAAATCAGGGACTTTTTCATACTTTTCATCTCTAGTTCATTTCAAGATCCTGGTTCTGGTTTTTAGGGCCTTACATGGACAAGCACCATCATACATTGGGGATCTTCTCAGTCCCTACACCCCCAGCAGGTCCCTGAGGTCCAGTGATCAAAGCCTACTGGTTGTGCAGCGCACCAGGCTAAAGACCAAATGATCATTTGCTGCTGTGGCCCCCTAATTCTGAAACTCTCTCCCCCTGAGCCTGAGATCAGTGGACTCAGTGGTCTCCTTTAAAGAGCAGCTGAAAACTCACCTGTTCGGGCTGGCTTTGGTGTGACCTTCTGCTGATTCTTCCTGACTAGTGACTGCTTTCTTTTCATGCTGCTGTTTCAACCAACTCTGCCTTTCTCGGGATCCCGTATTATCTTTTCTCAGGGCCGGCTCAAGCCTTTGTGGGGCCCTAAGCAGGTTTTCCTAGGAGTGTTATTGAATTGTTGTATATTAATTCAAATATTTGAAAGTAACATCAGCAGACAAACGCTGAATTTACAGTAAACAAGCTAAGTATCCCATTTTGGTAACACTTTAGTTTAGGGAACACAAATTAACCATTAATTAGCTGCCAAATAATATACATATTAATGGACTACTAAGTCTTAATTAGTCAGTATTAAGTACTTATTAACTGCTTATTACTAATGCCCTAATTCTAATATTAACAGGCCATAAATTAAGAGTTTTATCATAGTAGGCCATTAATAATGGTTTGCTATTTGAAAGTAAATGGTGTGTTGCTGATTAATGCAGATACTAATTAGCTCTAATCGATGTGTAGCTCATAAAGAAGTAATTCAATAGGAATAGTCATTTTGCATTAATAACCAGAAAAATTATGTTCTGGTATTATGTAATTATGTATTATGTAAATAAACACCAAAACAACTATTTATTAACCACTTATAAGCAAGAATATGTTCCCCATTCTAAAGTGAGCTTTTGTTAATATCTCATTAGTATCTGCATTAATCAGCAACAAACCATTTATCTTCAAATAACAAACCATTATTAATGGCCTATTATGATAAAACTCTTAATTTATTTTCTGTTAATATTAGAATTAGGGCATTAGTTATTAGCAGTTAATAAGTACTTAATAATGACTGATTAAGACTTAATAATCCACTAATATGTATATTATTTGGCAGCTAATTAATGGTTAATTTGTGTTCCCTAAACTAAAGTGTTACCCGTGCAGTCACTACAAAATAAAACCAAAAGGCTCTATATGAACAAAAGACGCTATACAAAAGTATATAAAAATGGTTTCTATGTGTTTAATATAATTTAGTTTATATTATTAAAAGTTTTTAAAAATACTTTCTCATGTGCTATCTTGGTGCTCTTGGGGGGTGGGGGTGACTTAGGACCGCTTCTGTGTTTTCTGATGCATTTTTGTCTTCCTTCTCATTTTTTAATTTAAAATGTTCCAATTCCCATTTTTTATTACGTTATTTAAATAATAATTTCTACTTATATTCTTTGTTCTTGTGAAGCGTCTCGTGATTTTTATCTTGTGAGGCGCTTAGTTCCACGTGACCAGTTGGAATGACGTCAGCGTCGAAGCCGGAGGAGCTGGAAGCGGCAGAGTTTAATGACCGAGAGTTTTTGTTGCTTTTCCAGTTTTCCAGCTTTTTTCAGGACCGGACCGGATTACCTGCAGCCACCCGCATGACAGAACCTGGTAATCCCCGAAAGTTCGCTACTAGAAGGTAATCAGAATACTTTATCGTCCTCCTGGAGCATGAAGAAGAGCAGACCTGATGAAGATGATTGAAGAAGATTGCTGAGCCACTCATGACTTTATTAGCTGCTACATTCAGAGCTGCATTACAATAATGATCCTGATTAGGTCAATAACAGATTCTTAAACATGTTTAATACAGTTTAGACTGAGCTGCAGCAGCTAAACTGACTCTAGATGTGTTTTATGTTGCAGATTAGGACTAAAACAGGAATGTTTGTGTTGGAGTTTATTCTGTAAACTGGTGGCTGATGTTGAGGAAAGCTTGCCTAGTGAACTAGACCAAATTCTTGCTTTGCAAAGTTTGTATATAAGTATATTTTCACATATATAGGATGGCTTGCCAGGCTAGAGGAAAGCAGCAGCAGCGCTGAACTCAAGGAAAATTAGGGCGGAGGGAGAAATCTTCACTGTGCTTCTGGGACGTCTTTGAATAGCGAGGTGCGCCCTCCAGTGGCAAAAACGCAACACTGCTTCACTGAAACGACAATAACAGGCGACACATGTCACTACGTGAGAACACAAAAGCAACAGAGCTGATGCTTCAGTGCCTGTGTAGCAGAAGAGGAATGAAGTTAGTGGACAGGAGTGGAGATGTGAATGAGATCAGATGGAGCCAGATAATGAAGAGCTGTGAAAGTGGTGATAATTTATAAATGGATTCTCCGTTTGAAGGGAAGCCAGTGGAGTTGTTGCAGAGTGGAGGTGTTGTGAGGAGTGGTTTGTGATAACATGCTGGTGCTGCATTGTTCTGGAGGGATGTGCTGGGAGCCCAAAGAGAGGCGGAGCCCATCCTGGAAGTGACAAGGCTGGACGAGAATGACAGACTCTAAACTTGAGGAGAGGAAGAGCCAGTCGAAATGTTAACAGAGAAAAATCAGATTTGGAGATCGTGATTTCTTTATCTCACCAGTGTGTAAAGGGCCAGAAAAAATATGGACAGGATGACCTGGACTAACGGGTCACCTAAGTTCTGGTTCCAGAAGGACTCGTAACACCTACTCCTGACCTGCATGTGTGTGTGGCCCAGAGGCCTTCAGAGTAGAGATCGGCCGATATGGGTTTACTATTGCTGATAACGATATGTAGAGGTCATGCTCAGCTGATGTGTGCTGCTGATATTTTGGGCTGATTTCTAGACATTTTTCACCTTGTTTGCCTGATAAATGTCACTAATAACAGTGGAAGCACAACATTTCTGAACCTGAATCAGTTTTGGAACACTGAATTTAACCAACTGTTGAATCTTACTTTAGCACTGCTCAGTGATTGTTTTTATTTGTTTTATAAGCTTTTATTTCTTTATTCCCTTTTGCACAGACCAAACATCACGCTGGTTCGCACCACAGACGAAGAGAACTGAGTGGAGTTGAATTTATCTGAATCAGTGACCCACGCTGGTTTGTCTGGAACTAAGTTGGATCTGCTGTGGACCAGGACCAGAACAGCTGCTTTGGGTGAGATCTGGACATCTGCGATGGGGGAGGACGCCTTTGGTTTGGTCTACTGTCTGGCAAAGGAGCAGGACTATGAGCAGGTCCTTCAGTAGCTGTGGAAGTCTCTCCTTCAGAAGAATGTAGAAGTTTCTGAGTTTCTGTTCTTGTGTTTGTGATCCAGGTCATGAAGATCTGCACCTCAGAGGACTACAACGGACTGGACTACCTGCCTGTCTTCTTTCACCGCTGGCTGAAGGAACCTGGACGGATCGTTCTTTTGGCTTGGATGAAGGACAGAGTGGTAAGGACGGAGGAGGACCTGAAGTGTCCCTCTGTAGGTTTTCCTCAAGAACATTCCTGACTCACCACCTCTGTGCAGACCTGCTCTAGAGACATGTCCCAGGTGATGGGTCCAGGGCCTCCTCATCTACTGACTCATCATGTTTTGACCTGCAGGTGGCGCTGGAATCTGCCTTGCTCGTGGACGGGGGTCAGACAGTTGTGTTTCAGGGTCGCAGAGTGGTTCCTGACCTCAGAGGCAGTGGCATCGCCGGCGTCCTCCACAGTTATGTGACCTCCTACATCCGCAGCCATCACCCAGAAGTCTGCGCTGTCAGACTGAGCCGAGGAGACCAGCCATCAGAACGAATCCTGTCTAAATACAGACTTGTTGCTAAAGAGGTGAGTCTCAGTCATCAAAACATTTCAGTGGATGCTGATGCTTCAGCTCATTTTACCAGAACTCAGCTTCCAAACAGCGTTTCTGCTGAGAAATCCTCGCTGCATTTAAGTGTTACTGTAGGAGATGTTTAAGGAAGAAGCTCAGGTGTTCTTACAGGTGAGCCTGACAGACCTGATGGGGAGGAGGGTGTGTGTGTCTCATATGTTTACGAGTGTTTGTGTTAATGAGTGTTGAACAGGAGACAGAAATCAGTCCGAAGGTCTTGAATTAAGACTGGATATGAGTTTTTATTGATGCTGGGAGGTTTTGCGCCTCCAGCGCGTTTAGGTACGATCAGCTGTTGGGACAGAAACAAACCTTACAGTTTAGGGTGTTCACATGTGAACAGAGAAAATCCACCATTAATTCTCCAGTGTAAGAAAATCGGATTGTTTTAATTTTTATAGTTTTTGTTTGAAGATAAAAACTTGAACCTGATCAGACGTGTCGGTCTAAACGCTGAAACCTGCTGCAGGCAGAGCGTTCAGAAGGGGTCAGGTGATGAATCTGCTCGGCTGTTTCAACCAGAAACTGAACTCATTCCAAGGTTCAGATAGGATGGCTTTCTCATCGTCGGGTTTTAAATCACTTTAAAAAACTCATCTGTTTTCAGTCGCTTTTATCTCAGTGAGTTTTGTTTTGGGTTTTATTCATATATTTTGAGCCTTTTATCATAACTTATTCTCAGCATTTTAGTACATTACTGTTTTACTGTTCGTTTTAGGCACTTTGGTCAGCTTTTATGCTGTTGTAAAGTGCTATATAAAGTTGACTTGACTCAAAGGTCAGAGGTCAGGCAGGATTCTCTGGGTGAGAGGAGGTTCTGATGCCTCAGGTGATTAAACCTTCTGATTCTGATCAGTTTATTACTTTGTAATAAAAAGAAGTGAGGCAACAAATCCATAATCAGGTGAATGTTTACTGAGAGCAGAACGAATCCTCCTCAGCTTTCAGGGCTCCACAGCATGAGTCATCTTCGGCTGGCCGTTAGAACACAGGTCCAAGGTTCTGTTGTCTCGGCTCAAAACCTGTTGATTGCGTCTCCCTCTGCAGGCCATCATGACTGTATGCTGCGAGGCAGCCGACCTCAGCGCCTTCATCACTGAGCTACGATCTAAAACCGACTCTTCCACCCGTGGTGCGGTTACTCTGAGCCAGCATCAGGCGGAGACTCTGATCCTCAGTGACCATGTGACTTCCAACCTGCTGCCTGGGAAAACCATCATCAACGACTGGGAGCCACTGAAGCCTGTGGAGGCCAACCTGGAGGTGCTGCGCCGCAGGGAGCTGACCTTCATAGCAGATCACGAGTCAGAGCCACTTGCCCTTAGCCTGGGCACGCCACCGTACGCCGTCCCTTATCGCCACAACGCTCTGCGCATCAACACCAACATCTTTGGTCACAGTGTGGCTTCAGTGTGTGCCGTGTTTCTGGCTCAGCTTGAAGCTCTGCAGCCTAAGGTCAAAGGTTTCCTGATTTTCCAGACCTACGTGAATCCTGCGGTTTGGGAGGGTTTACGTCAGTTCTGCCAGAATAATTCAAGAGTGTTGTTTTTAAGGGACTACTGGGAGGATGTGATCCTGGAGTCAGACCTCTGAAGCCTTCAGAGATGTCAGCATGATGGAGGCCTGGTGGGTCTACGATGGTGGTTCTCAATTAGTGAGGCATGCCCCCCTGGGGGTGGGGCCGGGCGAGAGACCACCTCTGAACTAACCAGGAAACTTCTGATGTTTCTGTGATTTGATGTCAAATTTTTACTTAATAGAAAACAGGATTAACGGCTGGAATCTGGATTTAAATTCCAACCTTAAATGATCTCAAACACAGTGCAACAAAAAACCAAAATGATCGATGAGTTCTGTTTAGTTTCATGTTTTTATGAAACAGTCTGATTGTTCCAGTAACGTCTGAGCAGCTCTGATGTTTGATTTATAATCCTTATGAGTGTTGGTGCTGCTGCGACAAGTGAATTTCCCCATTGTGGGATCAATAAAGTCTATTCTATTCTATCTGCACTGATTCTATGGTGGTGAAAGTAATAAATACTCATTTAAGAATCACCATTAAACAGCTCCATTCTGCCACCTGCTGGTGTAAATCTGTATCTACAGTCTCAAACATTAACTGTAACTATTTTAGTTTTTATAGAATCAGAAAACCTCTGCTTTAAAAACTGTGGTTTAAAAGTCAACATGGATCATAAACCATCTACTGTTCACTTTCATTTCATGCTCTTATTTTGAAGAGAGCCGTTTACCAACTCAGTAATTGTTTTTTTTCCAGAATCAAGCAGCTGTGGTGGGCCGACACCAGAACCCGACTTGTGGTGAAAATAACAGAATAACAGAGCAGAATGTTTCTAATCCCTGAAGGTTTCAGCTGATTTCTTCTGAAGTTACAGAATAAACAAACCTCTGATATTTATTGTTTCTGTCATGTTGGGACTCAGGTCACAGAAGAAAAGTTAATAAATAAATCTAATGAGGTGAAACAAAAAACTTGAAGTCAGATTAAGGAATTTCTTCCATTTTCTGTCAGAATAAAAACGTCCTCCAGCTGTTTTTTAAATATAAATTCATTTATAAATTAGACGTGACTTTTAGCTTCTTTTGAAAAACAAATGATTTACAGAAGCAAAACCAGAAAAACCAAAACCCTACTAAAGTCAGCTCCACGTGAACATGGAGCTGCAAACATGATCACAGCTGTTTAAACACGTTTTATTTCCCGACCATCTTGATTTACAAAATCTTAAATAACTTTATTTAAAAAGAAAAAAATTACAACCGACAAAAATGTTGCTCTAGAAATCATGTGACCTCGGGAACTAAAAGCTGATTGGACCTTTCTGTTCAGGAATAAATAAGGTTTACAGGAAGAGTCGGAGGTTTCCCAGAATGCACTGCAGCAGCTTCGTGTTCAACACAGGAAGTGAATCTGGTTTAACTAATAGAACAGGAACCGTTCTGTTAGACCGACCCAAAAACTCTCTAAGGCACCAGATGAAGCGTTTTGGTGTTTCGACCCAAAAGAACCGCTGGTACCTAAGTTAGTATCAGGATGCAGAGGGGGGTGGGGCTTCAGTCCAACTTCAACTGGATTTAGAAGAGAACAGAACCAGAACCATGAAAGTACTCAAACAAAACCCGCGAGCCAACTCAGAACCTGGTTGGTTCTTTCAGGTTGTCCAGGTGAGAGCTGATCCAGGATCAGCTGCTTCACTATGGACCTCAACGAGGGTTTGACTCAGCGGTGGTGCCAGCTGACTTGAGCACGGTGGTGAAATTATTCTCACAGATGTTCTAACAGACCCCAAAACCCAAATCCAACTGGTTCTGATTCAGACACTTCAACAAGTTATAAAAAAAATAAAGAGAAAGCTGAAAATCCAACATGGACAATCAGAACCGACAGGTCCAAGCTCCAAAACCGGTTTTGTTCCGAAGTCCAATGGATCCCAGAAGCTGAACTTTATAAACTAAATCAGGATTTTCCTTTTAAGGCTTGAGTTACAAAGAAAAATGGCCGACCTGATGTGGGGCCATGAACCGTGGGCTTTGCCCCAAATTCAGGGATTGACTGGTGAGGGCCAACGGGTCAGAAGGAAACTTTAATCCTGATGCGACGTTGAAACGGAACAGGTCCTAAAGTCATGAACATGTTTTAGACTAGATTTGGGGTCATAAAGTTACAGTGCAGGCGCCTGTTTGGTAGAAAACTATGTAGAAAGACTTTTAGAGGCAGAAACCTGTTGGATCTTCTAGTTCTGGTTTGGTTCTCCTCCACTGGAGGTCCTCCTGTGAGGAACCAGAACGGGGCTGACCTCTGACCCCTCATCAAACAAGGAGTCTTCGATTAAAACAACAGGAGTAGAAACCCATGTGCAGAAGTTGTACTTCACCCTAAAAGAGGAGTAGGGTCCATTCACTAAGAGAACACCTCCCACCCCCGGTTCCAGACCAGAGAACCCGAGGATCGCACAGAAAAATCCTCATGAGTCTTTGCAGTCCAAATGAGTCAGTGCGATCAGGTGTGAGATCCTACAGCCAATCACCTCCCACCGCCACCGGCCCCTTCCTCCAAATCACACACAGAAATGGAGGGCGGAGGGGTGGGGTCATACATCCAGCGAGGAGTCAGGGGGGGGCCGCCTCTCAGCTCCCCATAGCCTCTCCACCTTCTTAATGACCTCCGACACGATGCACACTGAGGAGGTGAGGGTCACCAGGAGCAGCAGGTCTGTAGGGTCGAGACAGCACACAACAAGGGTCAAAGGTCACCGACAGCAACAGAACCTATGCAGAACGTTTGGTTGTTACACGTTCTCACCAAGGAGGCTGAGGCTCTCCGTCTGGAAGATGTTCTGCAGAGGAGGGAAGTAGATGACGAGGAGCTGCCCCATGATGGAGGCCAGAACGGCAAAGCAGAAGGCTGTGTTGCTGCAGAGACCCATCTCATGGACCATCCGGGTCTGAGGACACACAGGTTACAACAGCTGAACTCAGCCGGTTCGTAGTCCCAAATATGACTAACAGCTCGTTTTGTTAGTAACAACACAACTGACACACAAAATCACAAACAACTAAGAAAACAGAGCATGTTTGAGAACTATGACAAGAAAAATCAGCGAAGCATCGGAGAGATGTTATAAATGTGATAAGCTGTGGGTCGAGGACACCTCCAGGTGGGACATGTGTGATGTTACCTGGGAGCGTGAGCTCAGAGCATTGAACATATCAAAGAAGACGAAGCAGGTGAAGGTCATGGTGGTGTCCCGGGGAGTGATCATGTTGTCCTGCAACTGAAGAAAAAAAAAAAATAATCAGCGTGAGTGAGAGAGTTCTCATGTCCTCTTGGGACAACGTTAATGTCCTCTCTGGGAGACAATCTAAACTCAACAGATCTTAGGTGTAAAACAGAAGCAGCAGATGGTGTCTCACCTCTCTCCAGAAGACAAACAGTGTCCCACAGACAATGATGAAAGCAGAGACCAGGACTTTGACGATCAAACAACGGGTGATGATGCTGTCCTTCACATTACGAGGAGGTTTCCTGATGACATCACGATCCACAGGCTCCACCCCCAAACTGACAACAAAAAGCAACAGTTTGACTCTGTTGGTTCATCGTATAAATGTCCCCCTGAGACATTTAAAAAGGGATCAAAAATATACAAAATGGCCAGAGAGCGAGAAACACACACACACAAACTTCCATTTTCAGACTTCACTTCCCATGATGCCACTGTACCTCTGAGCAGGCGGTCCATCCATGATAATGTTGATCCACAGGATCTGCATGGCGTTCAGTGGATTTGGGAAGTTCATCAACGTTGCCAAAGAGATGAGCGTCAATGCTGCAATGCTCCTAAAGACCAGCAGGGGAGACGGAGAGCACCAGGTCAGAATGAACAGCTAAACATTAAAAAGTTCACAGTAGAGACCATTCACACGGGGATCCTGACTTCACTCACGTGCTCAGCTGGAAGCACACAAAGTTTTTGATGTTGTTATAAATCCCTTTTCCTTCTTCGATGGCCGACCTGGAAGCAAAGAAACGAGTTCCAACAACCATTAATGACTGTGTTCAGACACGAACACACAGACAGGGTGAGTTTTGTTCCAATGAACTGTAAACTGGCAGAAATCGTTTTGATCTTCAGAGAGTTTAGTATGCAGATTCCCAGCATGCCTTGGGGCAGTGGTTCTTAAGGGTGCCACTCACAAGATGGTCTGAAAGTCATCATCCACCAGGATCATGTCAGCCGCCTCCTTGCAGACATCTGTGCCCGTCTGGCCCATCGCCACGCCGATGTCAGCAGCTTTCAGAGCCACGGCGTCGTTCACGCCATCCCCAGTCATGGCCACCACGGCGCCGAGGTTCTGCAGCGACTGCAGAGAGTTCAAACATCTGGTTGAGCTTCGTGTTGTCACCAGTTCTCAGCAGTTACTGGTTTCGATTTTATAAATAGTGCCATAAAACTGATTCAGCAGGTTTTACGCTTGTAGCTTATTTGGAATAATCAGAGGTAGTAGTTTCTAAAGCGTGTGTGTCCTCCAGATGTCTGAAGAACACGTCTGCTTCCTCCTCACCTTCACGATCTTCAGCTTGTGTCTGGGACTGGCTCGATAAAACACAGATATCTGAGGAGGAAAAGCCCACATCTATCACTGATAGGCAGAGGGAGGATGGACACCAACCCAAACAAAGACATGTTAGTGTTCTCACCCTGGGGACAATGTACGACAGCTGCTGCAGGTCCAGCTGATCCACTTCCTCTCCAGATAAACACTGACATCCTTTAGAGAAAAGACTCAGACGGCTGGCTGCAGACAGAAAACCGCACAACAAACAAACACACCAGGTTTCTTAGTTAGACTCATGATCATCCTGCTTTTAGCAGAAACAACCCCTGACCGGTCCGGTTGAAACCACTGTTTTAAACAGACCTATGGACACGGCGGTCTCCTGAGAGTCTCCTGTGATCATCTTGATGGAGACACCGGAGCTGATGAGAGTGGCAACAGCCTCTTTAACTCCTTCCCTGGGAGGGTCAATGATGCCCACCAGGCCCAGGAAGGTCAGGCTCCCCATCTGAGCCCCCGAGGCAAACGCCAGCACTGAACAAAGCACAGAGACGTCAGCGTGCTGAGGAGGCCAACAGCATCACAGCAGGAGTCACCGTTTGTTACCTCTGAGTCCGGAGGTGCCCATATAGCTGATCTGCTGCTGGTAGAGCTCCCTCTGCTGGGGGTTGAGAGCAAGTGCTGCTCCTCTGCTGTTATAGGAGCTGCAGAAGCGAATCACCTGCTCATAAGCTCCCTTCATGAAGTACAGTCCAGTCTTATCCTGAGGGAGGGGGGCATGAAGATCAGCTTCATCTAATAACATTAAACTAATATCAAGGTGTGTTTGTTAACCTTTCTGTCAACGATCGAGTTCTAAAAACGTCATCTGTGTTTTCATCATCAAATCAAAACAAAGTCTGTAAACAGTAAATGGCCTGTATTTGTATAGCGCCGTCTAGGGTTCTACAACCCCCCAAGGTGCTTTACAACACAATCACCTATTCACACACTGGTGATGAGCTACAGTGAAGCCACAGCTGCCCTGGGGCGCACTGACAGAAGCGAGGCTGCTGAGCACTGGTGCCACTGGTCCCTCTGACCACCACCAGCAGGAAGCTGGGATTGGTCCCACAACCCTCCGATTACTGGACAACCCGCTTTACCTCCTGATCTGCTGCTGTAACGTGGCTCATGAACTTCATGATGACTACGAGACGTTTCAGCTTCACAACAAACATTTTGGTGATCTCCTGCGACGTCAGTCCTAAAGCTCCTGTCAGAGTTTAATCACAGTTCACTTAACTCCAATTCTAAATCCCATTTCCTCTCTGAGCTGCTGCAGCTCCTACTGTAGAGAACTGAACTTAAACCTTCAGTGGGACTTTGATAACCTTCTAAGAGAAGATCTGATGAATCAGAGTGAAGCTCTACTGTAAAGGTTCTGGTCTGGGACTCAGCCCTAAAGGCAGCAACCAACCTGCTGAGTGCAGTGAACACAACGAACAGCCATCCACTTCTGCTCTGAGGTGAAGGGATGCTCCTCCAGACGGACGTACTCCTGCTGTACGCTCTCCAGGCCCATCTGAAGGACACAAACACACTTCAGTTCAGGCTTCATTCACATTAACAAAGCTTCCATTCAACTCAGCTTCAAACTGACAAACATGAAGTTCAGTACAACCAGAACCCAGAGGTAACAACCCATCTAAAAACATTAGAATCAGGTTTCACCGTTATCGTCCTGCTGAAGGAAGTTCTGAGTCATGCTGTGTGTTTACCTTCATAGCAAGGGCGATTAGCGCCCCCTCAGTAGGACGTCCCAGCAGGCTGTGGTTCCTGATGACCGAGTCGTTACACACACAGCCGGCCTGAAAAACACAAACATCTCAAACTTTGAGCTCTTTGTTCCAACCTCCAGAATCAGTAAAAAGAAGGGGGTGTGGTCCTGGTATCTGCCATACGTTTGTGTTTAGAGGTTGTGAAACATCAAGAGGACCTCGTTAACTCACCTCCACAATTTTACTGATTGAAGGGCAGGAAAAGCCGTGGACGACCGCGCCATCCAGTAAAACCTCTCCAGCTCCATTGTAGCCAACACCTGTCACCTGTAAGACATCATTGAAGGTAAACAACCACAATCCAGGTCCTCAGGTCCAAAGTAACCAAAAATAAATAAGACCCCCCAGGCTGGAGTTTTGGGATTCAGACCTCAGCGTGGAGTCCTTCTGACGTGAAAATCTGAGTGACGGTCATCTCGTTCTTGGTCAGAGTTCCTGTTTTATCGGAGCAGATCACATTACAGCAACCTAACAGAGAAAAGGAGAAAGTTACTGATGACGCACAGAAACAACACTTCTCCGGGTCAGTAAGTCACTCTCGTTACGGCTGACACTCGCTGATTCTTACCCAGAGTCTCTACGATGGGAAGCTTCTTGACGATGGCTCTCTTCTTCACCATACGCATGACGCCCAGCGCCAACGTGACCGTCACCACGATGGGTAAGCCCTCTGGGATGGCAGCTACCGCCAGACTGAAGAACAGAATCAACATTCACCCATCACTGTCTGATCCAGACTGGAGACCCCGATCCAGAACCTCTAAAAGGGAACCTTTGCAGTTTTGGCTTGCTTTTAGCACCCCCTAGCATCCAGTTAGTAAAACTGAAAGTGAAACTTATATCCTTGCTGTGCATTCACCTTAATCTCACTGCTGAAATGTCTCCTCAGCCTTCATTAGTGTCTACAGGAGCGGTTCATCACTAAATCAAACAACTCAGCTGTGTTCACGATCTAAAACATGCAGGAAGCAGACTGCAGCACCAGGTATGCCAGCTCCATTTTTTCCTAAGTTCAGCAGGTGGCAGTCCGCCACTCTGAAGTTGCAAGTGCGGTATTCTGGCCACAGAGGGCGGTGGGGGTCATTTTAGCACATACTGGCTCAAGAAAATCGTTTAAAAACATGAAAAAATTTGCATAGTATGGCTTTAAAGGGGTTCTGGATCAACAGTTCTCCAGATGTTCTGGAGGAGTTTCCTTCATCATAAACCAGAACAAGAACTACTGGCTCATTCACATTTTGATCAGCTCTGCGTGAACAACAGTGTGTAAATGCAGCTTCTGAATCCAAGAAGTTCTCTTGTCAGCCTGAATTCAAACAGTTCCCCAATGTCTGTCCCCCCAGCATTCTGGGATGTGATGCTCAGCCAGC
The DNA here is from genome assembly GCA_006937985.1 of Aphyosemion australe. NCBI lineage: Eukaryota > Metazoa > Chordata > Actinopteri > Cyprinodontiformes > Nothobranchiidae > Aphyosemion > Aphyosemion australe. The sequence goes on along the minus strand of SSNS01000176.1, from coordinate 187,671 downwards.
AGAAGGAATCTCACTCTCTCTCTCTCTCACTCACTCACACACACACACACACACACGCACAGCATAGAGAAGGTTTAAGTGATGCTACCTGACTCCGATGGTGAACATGTCCAGGATTTTCTTCCCCTGCAGCCACCCCACCAGCATGATGACCCCTGAAACACACCGCAGAGACGACACTGAGAGAACCTGCAGATGCTGCTGACTGGCTGAGTCCTACAGAACACACACTCACCTATGATGCAGAAGGAGTAAAGAGACAGCTGCTTCCCCAGCAGGTCCATGCTCTTCTGTAGAGGAGTTTTAGGAGCCTGAAACACAAAACGGAAGCAGCATCGGCAGTTACCATGACGATAACACTCCATCTCCCCGACTGCAAGCTGAAGTTGACAAACCTTGTGTTTGTGTATTTAATCATCATGTATTAACTACACAGCAGAAGCAGAGATGTGTAAATATTTAATGAGATGGACATTTCCTGTTTGATGCTCTGGTTCTGGCCAGAGGCCCAAATTTTCCAGATGGAACCAGAACTGTGAAGTTCTGACCCATATGTAGACAGGTGACATAGTTTGGATCTGATTCATCTGTATGTTTTACCTTCAGACCCCCATTCATGATTCATTTAATCACAGGAAACCTTTAAATGACTAATAATAAACATCAGGACTGAGCTGAGTTTTTATATAGAGTTCGATAAACCTAAAGAGGAAGTGTAGGGAGTCTGAATGACACAACTCTCCTCTGGAACCCTGATGGACGTCAGGAAAACTCACCTCCTCAGCCTGCATCATCTTAAATATCTCCCCAAACTCAGAGTCTTCTCCGGTTCCGATGACGATTCCCTGAGGAAAAGACTCATCAGTGAGGAAACAGGATTTCAGCAGCTGAATGTGAGCAGTGACAGGTGCTGCTGGTACCTTGGCTTTGCCGCATCGCACCAGCGTTCCCATGAAGGCGATGTTATTGCGGGAGGCAATGTCTCCGTTGGTGGCTGCTGGCTGGTGGGAGGTGGACTTGGAGCTGGGGGTCGTCTCCCCTGTTAAACTGGACTCATCCACAGACAAGTCGCTCGCCTGAGGGGGAAATAGAGACTGAGCTTCACCTGGACACACGAGTGAGGAGGCAAAGAGCTTCTCAGGTGAGCCAAAAGCTCAGAGAAGCACTAATCCAGCCAGATATGCTCCTCTCTTCTAATAAAACACAATAATAATAACAAAACTCAAGGTCTGTTTTACATTTGGACTTTTAAGGCGAGTCGTCGTGATTCGGGGGATTGAAGAAAATCAGAGACGACACAACTACAAAATACTCCAGCAGAGAGAAGTTCTTTACCTCAAAGAGACGGAGGTCTGCAGGGACCCTCTCGCCCACAGACAGGCAGACGGTGTCTCCAGGAACCAGCTCCCGGGCCAGCAGGTGCTCCGGGTGTCCATCCCTGACACTGAGAGGACAGGTGTGTTCATTAGCAAACAGGAACGGCTTCATTTCAACCTGAAAGTTTCCTAAGATCAACACAAACGTTAGTAAAACTCACCAGTGACATTCTGGAGGCATCAGCTTCCCGAGCTCTTCTAGAGACTTCTCTGAGCGGTACTCCTGCACAGGAGACAGGAAACATAAACTCATCTTACAGACATACTACAGAGGTCTCAGGGAGGAGAACAGACCTACGGGGGCATACCTGAACGAAGGCCACGGTCACCACGATGATGATGGCCTGTTGGAGACACAAACACACAGCAGGTAACAGAAGGCTTAACCTCACAGAAAGGATTTATCTAATTCTTATAAAGCTCATGATAAAACAGCCGCAGCTGCTGCTTTAACATGATCTGAGTAAAATCCAGCAGCGTACCACCGTGATGCTGATGGCGTCGTCCAGCTGGTGCATGACGATGCTGATGACGGCCGAGGCCAGCAGCAGCAGGATGAGAGGGTCTTTGAACTGAGGAGGGACAGGGACACACACACACACACACACACACACACACACACACACACACACACACACACACACACACACACACACACATTGAATTACATATCAGACCTGAGGATGTTGTACAGATCTGTTCATCAGGACTTCTACTTTGTTTTCAGAGATGCACTAAAGCAAGTTTGTCATATTTTTAAATCATTATCTTGAGCCAGGAGCTGAAATGACCCTTGACAGGGTGAATGAAAAGTGTCTCCGCTCCTTGTGGGCAGAATACCGTGTTTGCAACTTGAGTCTCTCCAGACCGGTGACCTGAAGTCTCACAAAGTCACATATTTCACGAGAAGCATGAACACTTTACAGTAATCCAAGTTTACACCTCAGGACAGACGAGCCAGAGATGGTTGGCGTTTATTGTATCGTGTTCATCATGATGGAGCCTCCAAAGAAACACACAAAACTTTTATCTGACGAAACGAGAGGAAAAGAAAGTCCAACTGAAAGAGGGGTGAAACGAGAGTCAACATTGGGAAGCGAGAGCTCAGAGACGAAGAAGGATTCAAACTAGAGGCAGACCTCGTGATCATGCTATTGCACTTGTAAGTATAACTGTAATATGTGGTCAGTTGGTTTGAGAACAAACTCTAACCCACAGCGAGGGGGAGGGGAAAAGTTTGTTTTAATGACAGTGATTTGAAACTGTCTAGTTTCCTTTTAATAAATGAACCTTTGAGATTTTGCCCCAGGAACACCCAGAAGACTGTTTAAGCCCCTGAGCTCCACCGCTGCGTAGATGTTTGACTATCTAAGTGACTTCTGCTCCAGAGATTGGTTGGTCTATCCCCAGGTCTCCTGGCTCAAACAGGACTGGTACCGGGACTACGTTGGTCCTGTTCCCGGTGTGGGTTGGACTCAGTCAGGGCTGACCTTTGTCTACAGAATTTCAAGGAGGATGTCATCTCTGATTCTTGCAGAACATGTTGTCCTCTTAGCTCATTCAAAATATGACCTTCAGCTCAGTTCAGATCAGATCAGCAACTCCAAATCTGAGGCCATGGTTCCTGAAAGGGGAAGGATCGGGTCAACTCCGGGTCAGGGAGAGGCTTAAGTATCTCAGGGTCTTTTTCACAAATGAAGAAATGGAGATGGGCGGGCGGATCAGGGCTGAACCATTCTATTGTGGCGGAGATGGAGCTGGGCCAGAAAGAGGAGGTTTTGATTTACCAGTCGATCTTTGTTCCAACCTCTCACTGATGGTCATGAGTTCTAAGAACCAACCTAAAGGACAAGATCATGAGAACAGAAACTAGTTTCCCCTGCAGGGTGGCCGGAGGCGGAGCTTGGACATGTGGGATGGGGTGGCGTACAGCCTGCTGCTGCTCCACTTAGAAGAGCCAGCTGAGATGGTTCAGGCATGTCCTGCTGGCAGAAGACCCCTGGGGTCCAGCCGCATAGATCCAGTGAGGGACACAACACAACTACTTTAGAAGCATTATCTTTACAGCAGCATTTAGACTGAGTGTGAGTTTTACAGCTGATCTCAGATCAGTAAAAACATCACTGAGTTGTGATGACCTGGTTTCCTCTAACCACCGACAGCAGAAGGCCCAGCTGACTCTAAAGTGATTCACAGTGCAAACACACACACACACACACACACACACACACACATACACACACACACACACACACGGACGCATGCACGAGCAACCTTTGCTTTTGTGATGTTTCACAAACCGAGTGTGAAACATCACATTAGGATAAACAGGTCTCCAGCTCCATTGACCAGGTGCTAATGATGCTAACGGTGTTAACACCTAAAAGCTAACGACGATGAATATTTTACACTCCTCGTGTGTTAGAGAGATCCAGCTCTCATGATAAGATATCTGTCAGCTTCCTCCTTCATCCTCATCCCTTTAATGCCCTCCTCTTCCTCGTCTCCTCTCCTGATGATTTTCTATATTTAACATCTCTGCTCAGAAGCTGCTTCACTTCAGGAGTCCATACGAACCAATCAGAAGAGCATCAAAGTCCCTCAGGCCGTGTCATGATTAAAGCCGTCATGTGATGGTCCTCTCTCTCCCGTCTCTACCCTCTACCTCCGGCTACACTCATGCAGGGTCATGTTCTGGATTGAGCTGGATCCTGGGTTGGGGGCTCCTCTTGAGAAGCTGGTGTTTAGTTTCACCATCATGGAGGTCAGAACATTATTTGCTACACTGAACTGCTCAGATTGTGTTGGGTGATTTGTCCTCAGGTCAACTGCTCTCTAACAGTACTGGTTTGATGTGACCCAGAACATTAGGTTTGGTGTCAGAACAAAAACACACGGACATTCTGATCCTCAGATCCAGGACTGGTCAGCTGGCTGCTGAACAACGGTCAGCACAGACCCACCACACAGGCGGCTTCCATTACCTGGCAGATGTACTTCCACCATAATGGCTCCTCTTCACTGATGTCGAACTCGTTCCAGCCGTGGTATGTTCTCCTCCGGTTCACCTCCTCCTGGGTCAAACCCGACTGCAGGTCCGCCTGACAGAACCAACGTTACACGATGGTCAGTTTAAAACATCACAGAGAACCAACCTGAAACTAAACCAGTCCTGATTTAAGCTAGCAGCTAATTACAACATAACAGGTGAACATCTCATGATGCAGAACCTCACAACACCAGAAAAGAGAGACCAGGAAACGTGATCTCAAAAGGAAACTTCAGCTGTCTGAGTGTGTTTCTGTGAGACGGATGTGAAGTGTCACCTGCTCTAGATATCTCTCTGAACAGCCTCAGTGTGGAGAAACAGGTTAGTTATGACCAGATACCAAGTGATTCTCTGATCTTAAAGGCGTTCTAGAACAACGTGTTCTTTCCACAGGGATCTTTGTTGGGTCTCACGACGACCCAGGATTCCTGATAAATGGCCAAATAAAGCCCTACAGTGGAAAGACTGATTAGCCCTGCCCACTTCTCCAGGACATTGATATTAAATAAGCTGTGTGCTGATTGGCCGGTTTACTCCGATGGCTCTATGATGCTGCCTGAAGCTAGAAACTCTGTACAGCTGTGAACCGTATCCAGATAACCCATTAGGCAAGCTATGCATCTATTTGGCATTTGTTCACAACCTGAATATTCCCAGATTTCTCATTTGATCAGACTACAGTTTATCCAACATAAGGTGAAAAACACCTGCAGAACCCTAACCCCAATACTAATCCTGATCCAGTCATTTGCAGATCAACAGGAACAGGTGAATCCAAATGAATCTACTCAATGAAAGAATGAACACATAATAACAAAAACGTGTTATTTTATAAACTTTTACAACACCGTAAATCTCACATCAGATGGATTTTTATGTAGAACCATCTGTAGCTGTGAAGCTAGCTCCTGACTGGAATAACATAAAAAGTGAATTTATATAATAAAATAGTATTTACATTAATGTGTATAACTGGCGCCACTGTGATTAGCTATAAGCTCTGATCAGAGATAATCTCTGTTTCTCAAAACGGAGGCTGTTCAACGAGCAACAACAGGTACCTTTTTATGTTTGATAACCCTTCCCTCTTTAAAACATCTGAACTATTCCTTTAATGCTTACAGGCTCCACAGCTGTGACACATGTAGGGTTTCTCCACCTCTGATTGGTCTTGGCATGAACCAATCACAGAGTCTCGCTGCCGGCTTACCTGCAGGACACACGCTACTTCATTAACTGGTAGTTCACTGGCTTTCCTGGACGTTAGTACTGGGACCATGGTCTCATCTTCACTGCAGGGTTGGTTTTCGGAAAGCTGCAACAGAAAAGGGAAACAAAAATCACGTTTGTGCCAGTCCGCAGTTTTAGGGTGAAGCTGCTGAGCTGAAACCATTATCAACAAACAGATCTGGATAACACCAGCGCCCTAACGTGGATCTCAACCTCTCAGACACTCTGTGGAAAACACAGCAAACCAGGTCTCTGGACTCAAATTCAAATAAAAAAACATTACATGTAACCTCAGGGGACCGGCTGTAATCTGTAGAGGGGTGTGAGAATGGGGCTGTAATCCAGACGGGGTCAAGTCCTGGTATTTCTCAGGTACGGTCAATGTTTACAGAGTGTGATGTCAGGTACCTGCTGGGTCAGAACACTGAGCAAATAACCTGAAAAATAATTGAAATCATGTTGCTCGATGAGCAGCCTTTCTCCGTGGTGAACACACCAGGATAAGCTCACTGAGCCCCGCTAAGGGAAATAAATAAAAAAATATATATATATAATAATAAATCAAATAAATCTCTCTCTTCTTTTTGGACTATTTAGATTTATTCTTTTCAGTCTGTTAAACTTCGTGTTCCTGGTAGCAGCTACATTAAGGTTTCATGTCCTCTTGACTGAAGTGTTGCAGCTTTGTGCTGCAGTAAGTTGGTGTATTCTCAGTCTTCCTGGACACGATCNTCCAGCAGCGTACCACCGTGATGCTGATGGCGTCGTCCAGCTGGTGCATGACGATGCTGATGACGGCCGAGGCCAGCAGCAGCAGGATGAGAGGGTCTTTGAACTGAGGAGGGACAGGGACACACACACACACACACACACACACACACACACACACACACACACACACACACACACACACACGCGCACACACACACACACACACACATTAAGAATTACATATCAGACCTGAGGATGTTGTACAGATCTGTTCATCAGGACTTTTCTACTGTTGTTTTCAGAGATGCACTAAAGCAAGTTTGTCATATTTTTAAATCATTATCTTGAGCCAGGAGCTGAAATGACCCTTGACAGGGTGAATGAAAAGTGTCTCCGCCCCCTCCGCTCCTTGTGGGCAGAATACCGTGTTTGCAACTTGAGTCTCTCCAGACCGGTGACCTGAAGTCTCACAAAGTCACATATTTCACGAGAAGCATGAACACTTTACAGTAATCCAAGTTTACACCTCAGGACAGACGAGCCAGAGATGGTTGGCGTTTATTGTATCGTGTTCATCATGATGGAGCCTCCAAAGAAACACACAAAACTTTTATCTGATGAAACGAGAGGACAAGAAAGTCCAACTGAAAGAGGGGTGAAACGAGAGTCAACATTGGGAAGCGAGAGCTCAGAGACGAAGAAGGATTCAAACTAGAGGCAGACCTCGTGATCATGCTATTGCACTTGTAAGTATAACGGTAATATGTGGTCAGTTGGTTTGAGAACAAACCCTAACCCACAGCGAGGGGGAGGGGAAAAGTTTGTTTTAATGACAGTGATTTGAAAATGTCTAGTTTCCCTTAATAAATGAACCTTTGAGATTTTGCCCCAGGAACACCCAGAAGACTGTTTAAGCCCCGGAGCTCCACTGCTGCGTAGATGTTTGACTATCTCAGCCAGGCCCTGTCCACACTAAGCCGGGTATCTCCCAAAACGAAGATATTTTTCTACGATTCGGCCTGTGTCATAGAAATTCTATGTCCTGTACGGCTTCTCTATTTCATTCTGTATCTCACACACACTCACACACTCACACACACACATCTTCTGAACACACCCACTACCTTATCTCCTACTTTAAATAAACGGTGCTGGCAGCCGATCGGGGCAGACTGTACTCTGTCCTGAGTTGGTCTGTCACCCTTTGCAAACGGTTTCATGTCTGTGTCTTATTTTGTCTTTCTGCCTTATCTCCTCAGCGTCAGGTAATTAGGTTGATTGGGAAAATCCCTAACATAAATTGGTCCTTCGAGCGGAGCCTGGGGGTCTTTGCTGTCGACGCCGGATGCCATCCGCCGGACAGTGCAGTGCCCTGCTTTCGCTGGAGGTCGGCGCTTGGACTCTGACGTCGCCAGGGGGCCACCAGGTCTGCGAACTAATACATCTGAGCTGGGGAGATCTGGCGAGACATTTTGTTTATGTGTAGATCCTAACTCAGAGTACTCTAAAGTTTGGCTTTTGAGCGTTTGGCCGATATAAACGCAATTAGTGGCAGGTCTTTGGGCATTTTGGCAGGAAATAAACGCTACTCTGGACTTATATGCTATTAACTCGGAGCACCCTAAATTATGGCTTTTGGGCGTTAGGCCTTATTATAAACGCTGATATTGGCAGGTCTTTGGGCGTTTTTGCCGTGAAATAAACGCTATCTCCAGTTATATGCTATTGACACAGAGTACCCTAAATTGTGGCTTTTGGGCGTTTTGCCTTGATATAAACGCTGTTTGGCAGGTTTTTGGGCGTTTTTCCTGCAAATAAACGCTACTCTGAAGTTGAACAGCTGTGATAGATACGCCGGTAAGGGAACTGTGGGAGTTTCGGATGGTTTTTGAGCGTTTTTGACCGTGATAAACGCAATCTCCTGTTGTATGTCTGATGAAAATCCCTAACAGCCTGTCATCCACACGACAACGCAGATCTCCGCAACGAAAACGTATCTTTTTAAAAACTCCGGCCAAAGTGAAGATTTGCGTTTTCTCCGTTTTCAGCGTCTCCGTGTGGACAGAAATAACCGGAGTTTTAGGTTTCACAACGTCACATGCTGATGAATAACAGAAAATGAAATTATTCTTTGCAGCATTTTCAATGCAGGGAATTCTGCAGGCGCACCAGTGAGTCTGTGGCTGCTGCGCAATCAGGGAGGGCACAGGGGGCCTGTATCAAGCAGGGGAACAGTAAAGATGCAAAAATTACCGGTGTTAAGAGAAATTTGGATAAACTTTGAAAATGTGGGCACAATTATTAGTAATGTCACGGTCTGCAACAAAAATGCTGACGGCCCATGTGCGACCTGGTCTGACATGCCTATGAATGTGCTTAACAATGCACTTACGCGGTTACGTGTGGATGGAGTTTTTTCTAAAAACGAGGTGGTGTGGACGCTGTTTTTTGGGAGGGCGAATATTCGTTTTTAAAAAAACCCGGTTACGTGTGGACAAGGC
>SSNS01000176.1:79877-169335 GCA_006937985.1 Aphyosemion australe | reverse complement strand
AAATACATAAATAAAAATCTTAAAGGACAACTTGGATGTGTGTGTGTTCTTATTTTAATGCATTGCTGAAGTATCCGATCGGGACTCGGTATCAGCAGATACTCAAATTCAAATGACTTGGATCAGGGCCAAAAATATGTTCAGAACATCCCTATTAGAATTAGCTGCTTTTTCACACTGAGATCAAACAGGTATTTGTTGTTGTGTTAGTATGCCAGTCTTGCCTGCTGTGAATGAGCACACGCACGCACACACACACAAGGAACTGGGTGTGGGTTGTTATGACCTGTTATGTTAAGCTGCTGGTGTTCACGTCTCATCAGGTACAACAAAGACAAATCAAAACAGAAGTTAGCGATGTCAGCCTGTCATGGCAGCTTGGTGTTCAGGGCTCAGAGAGGTCAAACAGTCTGACATTCAGGCATAAAAAAGGAAGCAGGTTGTTTTTTTTAGCCAGAAGTCCAGATTTGACAAAAGAAGTCAGGAGATACGAGTCAGTTTACAGATTCAGGAACAGCAGAAGCCATGTTGCAGTGGAACTTTGGAGGTTGAGACACGTCTGACTCAGTCTGAGAGTGAATCCATCAGCAGCCAGAGCCGAGATTCTTTAATCTAATAACAGAACTCAGAACCATTTCCAGACACCTTAGCACACACACACACACACACACACACACACACACACACACACACACACACTACTGTTACACAGCATTGATCCAAACTGCCACCAGCTGCCAGCATTGATTTCCACCCAGACCGGCTGCTGTAGGAGGTGAAAACTAAAAACTCGTCTGGCATCCAGAGGTTCTGACTTAAACACAGTCTAATGTTTGAACCAAACAATAAAACAACTTCATATTTATAGCTACTGTAGTAGCTGTATGAAGCTATGTGTTTATCCAGTAACTTGTTAAATCTGACTTGGTTGTAAAACTTCATTATCAAAAACATCACCATCATCTGATGTTTGTTCAGACCGCACCAATCACATTACTAACTCATGAACATGCAGCTGGTTCTGAGTTCTGCAGACAGACTCCTAACTGGTACCAGAAAAAGTGATAGAACCAGAACCACTTCTGTTAAATATGGAATTCATTTTGAAACCCTAATGATTGTCTTTAAGGCTTTTCCTGGTCTGGCACATATCAGATCAGCAAGATTTTATTAGTAAGAAGTGCTTAAAGCTGCTAAAGCAAACTTGGATAACAAATTATCTTAAAAAAATTTTTTAATGCCTCTTAACAAAATTCTAGCATTGTATAGCTATAAATATATTGTGGAGATAAAAAAAATGAAAGAAATTAATAAAGTGGTTCTCTCGCATTTGTCTAAAAACCTCCACCAATAACACCTTTCAGACCGAAAACAACTATTGGACCATCTGGTTGTCGGTCCTCCACTCATTACGCACTCGCAACAGAACACCTCTAGTGTGAGAGGTTCTCCACTCAATTATATTACAGAAGGAGAAATAGCCGGCTGCTACCACTTCAACTTTAGGACAAACTACCAGAGTGCCAAAAAGAAAAACATCATTTGAGGTCACGGACAACAAAAGATGTCTGGACCTAGAAAATGGAGACTGGTGTTTAGCACTATCTTGTTTCCTCTGGCAATATGGGTTTCCAGTTCCAGTGGACATGGATTCAGGGTAGGGGTGAGTGTTCCATGACCATGTTTGCATCCAAAACCTAGCTTATTTGCAGATTCGCTATAAAGGCTTTAAAATGAAGTGAACAGATCCTAAACAACACCATCGTCTTACAGAACTATTAAAATATAATTAGTTCACCTGTTTTTGCCCAACTTCTAACAGGCACTGTGGTACAGTGATGTCTAGTCAGAGATCTAATCTGAATTACCTGTTCAGAATGTCTTCAGCCTGTTAATCACTGATTCATATGAGGTGAGGAACAACTAATACCTGCAGAAGAGGCTCTTCAGACTATCTTGTAGCAGAGTCAGTAAAACTGTCTATCTCTGTCCTGTTCTGACTCAGGACAGGTCTTTATAAAGTTCAACGCTCTAGATTAGAGAGAAGAGGAGATCGAGACTTTGCTGTGAAACAAAGTGTTTCCTATTAAGGCCTTTATAAGAAATTTAATAGCTCTAATTTTCAACCAGATTAAGCATGATTTTCATTCATTTATGTGAGTTGACTCCTATGATGTTTTGTTTAAATACATGTTGATGTTTTGGGCTTTAATTGGTTTTTGGCTTTAATTGGTTTATGGTTGTGTTGTGGTCAGTGATGTTTTAAACAGTATAAATAAAAGTTTATGGACTTATTTTCTTTGTAAGAATGGTGCATGACGTCCTTAGCTTGGGCTCAACACCTGAAACATCCTGGTTCACCAGAGCAGGGGATGGGAGGAGCTGACAGAGGCTCACCTGAACCAGACGAAAGGAAACCTGAGTCCGCCACCTGCCGAAGCTTTACGGATGTTACTAATTCATGTTAGCATCGGCTAACTCGTTAGCTACACTCACCACCCAACAAGCTCGTAGAAAGCCGTATCAATGAATCAAAACACGAACAACAAGAGGATAATTAGATCAGATATTCTGTCAGCAGACATAAACGTCCGCCTCACATCCGGTACCGTCCTGTCTCCGGTGACAGCGGCGGGCTAACTGCCGAAAACACGGTTCCACTCTAGCAAGCAAACAAATCAAACAAACCGCCGCAGGAGCTTTCAGGTTAGCTCTGAAAAACATCTTTGTTTCACCACAAGTGAGTTTCATTGGGGCTGAAGTATGTCGTCATCTCTAAAACTAAGTAAAAACGACTCAAACTTACCAACAGCTCCCGTTTCTTCAGCATCTTCCGCGAAATCCCACCGAGGAACGTTTCCCATGGAGAGGACAGAGTCCACCATGTTAGCTTCAGTGGGTTGGAGCGCGGCGGAACTTCCTGCAAAGATTTCAAAATAAAACGGAAGAGGGTGCTACCGGGAAAAAAACATCATGGAATTTTTCAACATAAAAGAAGTAATGGTTCAGTTCATATTCCGTCACGTTTCACTTCCAAGGAGGCCAGCCAACGTTTTGGACCTTGTTATGGTCATCTTCTTGATCAACAATTCTTCATAGTTACTGATGTTCTCAGAATTACTCTGAACTTTAGCAGCATTTCTACAGGATTTATGGGGATGGCTATTGTTATTTCAGAAAAGCTGCATTGTTATATATATATATATATATATATATATATATATATATATATATATATAATTGTTTTTTTACGTTCTTTATTTTGTCTCTTTGGAGGCGTGAGACACAATGGCTGAATTTTGCTTCACAGATTGCATCATCTCTACAATAGACGATCTTTTCCACTTTGACCAACAGGAAGCGCACCCTATGGTTTAGGACACTTCCGGTAATCGTGACCCGGATTCATAACAACAGCTGATAAGGGCTAATCGGTTAGCCCGAAGGCTACGTGAGTTGCGCAGCTTGTGTTGTGTTTTACGAACGGGTACATTAATTCAACCGGAACGTGGCGGATAACGATGATACTGTAGCTAAAAGGCTAAAGTCTAACTCCGATTAAACCGCGAATACATCCGGTCTGATGCTAACGGGACCACAGTTCCATGATCCGCAGCATCCACGAACGTCTGTCAGGTTTCCGGTGACGGGTCTGAATTGTTTTGACGTTAAAGGTTTGTCTTGTGCTAACAGCTGTTTACTGTTTCCCGAACTGTTACATTCAGATGTTAGAGTCTGGGGTTTGGTGCGGACGTGGTCTCACATGTGGCCGATCCTGGTTCTGAAGGACGATACTGTTTATCCTAAAGAACTTTAATTCACAATTTTTCCCAAAAGTTGCTAATGAACGTTAACATTCTGGCCCTGTAGCATGAAGATCCGTGTGTGTGTGTGTGTGTGTGTGTGTGTGTGCGTGCGTGCGTGCGTGCGTGCGTGTGTGTGGCTCTGAAGTGGTGAGTTCATCAACCGCAAAAGATGTTAAATTTTTAATTGCTGCATTCAAAGACCTGAAAAAAAATCACATTTCTGAGTGTCCGATTGGTCGATCACTAATTAATCCAATCGCAGATGCAAACTGGCCGATTTCGACCAGCAGCTGGTTGTCAGGTGCCGCTCTACTGTTCCCTTCTGTTCAGCTGTTTGATTTCTGATATTGCTGAAACCATCGAGTTCTGCAGCTCTGATGTGGATTAGTGAGTCAGTTTAAGTTTAGAATCTTTTCATTTGTTTCCCTCTTTTCCCAGACGTGTCCTGATGGGGAACCAGCTGGCCGGCATCGCCCCCTCTCAGATCCTCTCTGTGGACAGCTACTTCTCAGACATCCACGACCATGAATACGATAAAAGTCTGGGCAGCACTCGATTCTTCAAGGTGGCCCGGGCCAAACACCGTGAGGGCCTGGTGGTGGTCAAGGTGTTTGCCATCCAAGACCCGTCACTTCCTCTGACCAGCTACAAACAGGAGCTGGAGGAGTTGAAGATCCGCCTACATTCCTGTCAGAACTGTCTGCCTTTCCAGAAAACATCCCTGACAGAGAAGGCTGCCATCCTCTTTCGTCAGTACGTCCGGGACAACCTGTACGACCGCATCAGTACTCGGCCCTTTCTCAACAATGTGGAGAAGCGCTGGATTGCCTTCCAGATCCTCAACTCTGTGGACCAGGCGCACAAGGCTGGCGTCCGCCATGGAGACATCAAGACAGAGAACGTGATGGTGACCAGCTGGAACTGGGTTCTGCTCACTGACTTTGCCAGCTTCAAGCCCACCTACCTGCCGGAGGACAACCCCGCCGACTTTAACTACTTCTTCGACACGTCCAGACGTAGGACGTGCTACATTGCTCCAGAGAGGTTTGTGGATGGAAGCATGTTCACCACCGAGAGCGACCAGAACACACCACTGGTGGACCTGACCAACAACAACCAGAGGAGCCGAGGAGAGCTCAAACAGGCCATGGATATCTTCTCTGCAGGTGCACACACCTGGAGGCTCTGCAGCCTTCCAAAGTCTAGAGAACCTCTGATCCAAAACACTTCAACTTTGACTCTGTGTGTTTTCAGGTTGTGTGATTGCTGAGTTGTTCACGGAGGGCGTTCCTCTCTTCGATTTGTCCCAGCTGCTGGCGTATCGGAAAGGCCACTTCCAGGCAGAGCAGGTCCTCCTGAAGATCGAGGATCAGAGCATCAGAAAGCTGGTAACGACCGGGACTCACAGCTTTCTCTCAGACTCAGCAGCAGGAACATTAAATATGATGCGTGTCCGTCCTCTCAGGTGGCTCAGATGGTTCAGCGGGAGCCGGAAAAACGTCTGATGGCTGAGGAATATCTGAAGCAGCAGCGAGGAAAAGCTTTCCCTGACATCTTCTACACCTTCCTGCAGCCGTACATGGCCCAGTTTGCCAAAGAGACCTTCCAGTCTGCAGATGAACGGGTCCTCATCATCCGCAAAGACCTGGACAACATCCTGCACAACCTGAGAGGAGGTGAGGGTCTCCTGGTCTCCCAAACACATCTGGGAGGTTTCTGATGAAGTGCTTGTTTCTAATCCTCACATCAGAACTAAATCGGTTTCTCCTGCAGGCTCCTCCTCGTCCTTGTCCCAGGATGGCAGCCAAGGAGCAGGAAGCACCCGGGAGGAGCTGGGCCTTGTGGTGCTGGTGTCCGTCATCACTTCCTGCCTGCAGACGCTGCACTCCTGTGACTCCAAGCTGGCTGCGTTGGAGCTCATCCTGCACCTGGCGCCACAGCTCAGCGTCGATATCCTACTGGATCGCATCACGCCATACCTGCTGCACTTCTGCAACGACCCCATGCCCCGCGTACGTGCACAGGCCATCAGAACTCTCACCAAGGTGCTGGCGCTGGTGAAGGAGGTGCCAAGGAACGACATCAACATCTACCCAGAGTACATCCTGCCAGGCATTGCCCACCTGGCTCAGGATGATGCCACCATCGTTAGGCTGGCGTATGCCGGTAAGGACCTTCAAAGCTTTAACGGGTCGGAACCTCCAGCCGACACAGAGGGAGGTTTTCATCGTCTCTGTTCATCACATCCATTCTGGTCCTCCTTCTCTTCCCTAGAGAACATTGCCCACCTGGCAGAGAGCGCGCTGCGGTTCTTGGAGCTGGTTCAGGAGAACAACGTAAACACAGAACAGGACATGAGTGGAGAGGACACTGAGGAAATCAACCACCCCAACGAGAACTATGACTCAGGTACTGTTTTCCAGGTGTGTGTGTGTGAGTGTGTGCGTGCGTGTGTGTGTGGTAAAACTGCTGTGTGTTTGGCCTCCAGAGCTGCAGGCGCTGCATGAGATGGTGCAGCAGAAGGTGGTGACGCTGCTCAGCGACTCGGAGAACATTGTTAAACAGTCACTGATGGAGAACGGCATCACGCGCCTCTGCGTTTTCTTCGGCAGACAGAAAGCTAACGATGTCCTGCTGTCCCACATGATTACCTTCCTGAATGATAAGAATGACTGGCACCTGCGGGGGGCGTTCTTCGACAGCATCGTGGGTAAGAACCTGATCTGGTTCTCAGGAACAGGTCCTGGCAGCAGACCCGGGTGTGAGCGCTGTTGTGTTGTTATGTTGAAGGTGTGGCGGCCTACGTGGGCTGGCAGAGCTCGTCCATCCTGAAGCCGCTCCTGCAGCAGGGTCTGAGCGACACTGAGGAGTTTGTCATCTACAAAGCTCTGAACGCCCTCACCTGCATGTGTCAGCTGGGCCTGCTGCAGAAACCACACATCTATGAGTTCGTCAGCGACATCGGTAAGGTCGTGACCTCGGCAGTTTTTTTTTTCCTCTGTAAAGAAACTAAGGATTTACCTGATCAAACCCCAGGTTTTCTGGACCAACGTTTACCCACAATGCACAGCAGCACAAACAGCTGAGCGCAGCTGTCAGCACGGTGGTGGAGGGCTGATGATTTGTGTTCCTCTGCTTTCCGTAGCTCCTTTCCTGTGTCACCCCAACCTGTGGATCCGTTATGGGGCGGTTGGCTTCATCACCATCGTCGCTCAGAACCTCAACGTGGCCGACATCTACTGCAAACTGATGCCTCACCTCAACGCCTTCATCACGCAGCCCATCATCCAGGTGAGTCCTCACACTTTTCATCCTCACCCCCACTCCTCACCCATCTCCTCACAGCCAGGCATCTCCTCCTCAGATCGATAAGGAGCTGGTTCTGCTGAGTGTCCTGAAGGAGCCGGTGAGTCGCTCCATCTTCGACTACGCGCTGCGATCCAGAGACATCGCCAGCCTCTTCCGACACCTGCTGCTGCGCCAGAAGAAGAGGGCGGGTTCCATTCCTGAGTGTCCGACTCCTGACGACCCAGCCATCGCTCAGCTCCTCAAGAAGCTGTTGTCTCAGGTCAGAACCTCCTACCGCTCCCCAACAGACGGACCACCGCTCTGACCTGTTAGTCAGATTTATCAAAAATGCTCCCAGATAACTTTCAGTTCAACGGATCAAACAAAACAAAACCAATGAGAGGAAATTTAGACAATCTAAATCATGGATAAAGCGGAACCGCTCCTCAGTTCTGATTTGGGTTTAGAGACCTGAAACTGTAATGGTGTGGATCATCGGGTCTTTCAGAACCCGGTTGGTATCGCGGTTCTGCTGTTGGTCTCCTTAACTGTTTCCTGTTTGTGGTTCTGATCAGGGCATGACGGAGGCGGAGGAGGACAAGCTGCTCGCCCTCAAGGACTTCATGCTAAAGTCCAACAAGGCCAAAGCCAACATGGGCGACCCGGGTCACCTGGGAGAGGCGGGGCTAACCGGTGTCATCGACCTGGCCACACTTGGGATCACCGGCCGACAGGTCGACCTCGTCAAGCCCAAAGCTGAGACAGATGACAAGAGAGGTAGGCGGGTCTGGGTCTGGGTCTGGTTTTGTTGGGTCAGAACCTTTAACCTTCTGAATCAGAATCATATTTATTGCCATGTAGGTGAGAGACTCATCTACTAGGAATTTGTTTCAGTCGCAAGGTGCAAACATACATACAAGTCAGGCGTATATATTAGGATACATCAGAAATAATCAACACAGAAAACATAGCAAGAAAAACAATCAGCCATAAGCACAGGAATATAGGTGACAGGTGCAGATCTATGTGGTTAAAACAGTTATTGGTTGTTCTGGAGTCTTACAGCAGAGGGTTGTGTTTCTGCAGCGAGGAAACAAACCAAGCAGGACGCCCTGATGAACGAGGAGTGGAGGAGCATGTTTGGGTCTCAGGAACCGCCAAGTGCACAACCGGCAGTGGTAACACAACACACTCACTTCTACACACTCGCATCTACAGACTCGCTTCTACACACTCGCATCTACACACTCTCATCTACACACTCTCATCTACACACTCGCATCTACACACTCTCATCTACACACTCGCATCTATACACTCGCATCTACACACTCGCATCTACACACTCGCATCTACACACTCGCATCTACACACTCACAACTACACACCTCTTATATATACAGTCTTTGCTACACACTCACATCTACACACTCGCATCTACACACTCGCATCTACACACTCGCATCTACACACTCACAACTACACACCTCTTATATATACAGTCTTTGCTACACACTCACATCTACACACTCACAACTACACACTCACAACTACACACTCACATCTACACACGCATCTACACACTCGCATCTACACACTCGCATCTACACACTCGCTTCTACTCACTCGCTTCTACACACTCGCATCTACACACCTCTTATATATACAGTCTTTGCTACACACTCACATCTACACACTCACAACTACACACCTCTTATATATACAGTCTTTGCTACACACTCACATCTACACACTCACAACTACACACCTCTTATATATACAGTCTTTGCTACACACTCACATCTACACACTCGCATCTACACACTCACATCTACACACTCGCATCTACACACTCACATCTACACACTCACAACTACACACTCACATCTACACACTCACAACTACACACTCACATCTACACACTCACAACTACACACTCACATCTACACACTCACAACTACACACATCTACACACGCATCTACACACTCGCATCTACACACTCGCATCTACACACTCGCTTCTACACACTCGCTTCTACACACTCGCACCTACACACTCGCATCTACACACTAACTTCTACACACTCGCATCTACACACTCGCATCTACACACTCGCATCTACACACTCGCATCTACACACTCGCATCTACACACTCACATCTACACACTCACTTCTACACACTCGCATCTACACACTACACGACCGAAGCGGGACCGGGAGGGACGCGTAATTTGGAATTATAAGATGTCCAAGGAAGGTCCCGACTTGGGAGTGTGTTGTATGAGGGGTTGTGGTTGTGGCGTCAAATAAAGCGAGCCTCTGAGTTCACCGTTTTCTCTCCTCGTCTTTATATTCAACTGCAAACCAGAAACGTTCCCACACGGAAGGTTTGTTTGAAGACGGCGCGTCGCATGTCGCCGTGGATAAGTTTCTGTCTGTAGCGCTTGTTTTGCTCAAACTTTCAGCTCAGTGGGGCGGGTCAAACCTGTGACTGGATATTTACTCGCTGGTAGGGAGGGGGTCTGCTGTGAGCAGCTTCAGACGAGACTAGAGTGGGCACACGGAATGAAATTCATCTGCCTGGACAGACAAACGCACCCTGGTGCCGTGTAAAGCATGAAATAAAAGGACCAGCGCGAAAATAATGGCAAAACCGAAGTCCCGCGGTACAAGAGGGTAGATTGTCCCGTGTAGGGAGGACCGAACGGTCCGGGATTTTACCGCGTACCGTTGCATCCCTAGCATCTACACACTCGCATCTACAAACTCACTTCTACACACTCGCTTCTACACACTCGCTTCTACACACTCACTTCTACACACTCGCATCTACACACTCACTTCTACACACTCGCATCTACACACACACTTCTACACACTCGCATCTACACACTCACTTCTACACACTCACAACTACACACTCACAATAACAACACACTCAAAATAACCCCCACCCCCCAATCAGCTGATTTCCTGTTCCTGTTTGACTCTGTCTCCAGGCCCCTGACGGCTCTGTGACTCAGATGAAGAAGGCGGCGGCTCCGGCGGCGCCCGCCTTGCAGTCAGTGGCAAGTGGCCCCGCCTACCAGCGACGCATCAATACCTGTAAGGTGGAGCTTCAGCAGCTGGTGCAGCAGAAGAGGGAGCAGTGCAGCGCTGAGCGCATGGCCAAGCAGATGATGGAGAGCGCCGAGTGGGAGAGCCGCCCCCCTCCACCAGGTAACCTGCTGTAGACACACACCTGTCTGCAGCTGGAACCTGCTTCTCACAGAGACGTGTGTTCCAGGGTGGCATCCGAAGGGTCTATTGGTCGCTCACCTGCATGAACACAAAGCTGCTGTGAACCGAATCCAAGTGTCTGACGAACACGCCGTCTTCGCCACAGCGTCCAACGATGGATCCGTCAAAGTCTGGGACAGTCAGAAGATGGAGGGGAAAACCACGACCACCAGGTGAGTCCTTCAGAAACAGGCTCCACCCAATTGGATGCAGGTTTACTTCATACACAACAGTGTTCTTCCCTCTGAACGTCTGTGTCAGACCTTGATGCTGAGATACCATACAATACCATATTTATTTCTAAAGCACATTAAAAACACAGCATGAGAGCTGACCGAGATGGTGGAACCAGGAGTAGAACCTGAGTCACATGACCTTATCTTCTACTTTTCTGCTTGTAGGTCTGTGCTGACGTACTCTCGGGTCGGGGGTCACGTGAAAACGCTGACGTTCTGCCAGGGTTCTCACTACTTAGCCGTGGCCTCAGATAACGGATCCATCCAGCTGCTCTCCGTCGAAGCAAACAAGCCTCCAAAGTCTCCCAAAGTCCAGCCGTTCCAGTCCAGGTACCAGAACCAACCCAGCTAGAACCCCACTAACTAGAATCCTACCAGCTCTGCCTCATACTGATCTGGTCTGACTCTGTTCTGGTTCCGTTCTCTTTAGAAACACCTTTCTGTTTGCTTCCAGGAGAATTCCTGGGTTCTGTTTTGGTTTTGGGTGTTTTTTATCTAAACAAACTTTTTCGTGTGTCTCTGGTTCTGTCTGGTTTTAGGTCTCTGGACCTTCAGGAGGACGGCTGCGCGGTGGACATCCATCACTTTAACTCAGGAGCCCAGTCGGTTCTGGCGTACGCCACCGTTAACGGGTCGCTGGTGGGCTGGGACCTTCGGTCCAACTCCAACGCCTGGACACTACGTCACGACCTTCGGCTTGGACTCATCACGTCCTTCAGCGTGGACATGCACCAATGCTGGCTATGCCTAGGTCCGTACAGGACTTCTGGACCCAGACCAGATCAGAAGTTCTGTATCAAATATGTTCAGAACCTAAAAATGGACCACGGTTCTTGTGTCCTGCAGGTACGAGCAGTGGCACCATGGCATGCTGGGATATGCGGTTTCAGCTCCCCATTTCAAACCACTCCCACCCGGCCCGAGCGCGGGTCCGAAGGCTGCTGATGCACCCGCTGTACCAGTCCTCCGTGATCGCAGGTCAGAACTGTTCTGGTTCTCCTGAGCAGCGTTTGGTGTGAAAGTCCTCATCAGCTGTGTGGTTCTGTCTCTGCAGCGGTCCAGGGAAACAACGAGGTGTCTATCTGGGACATGGAGACCGGAGATCGGAAGTTCACGCTCTGGGCCAGCTCGGCCCCGCCGCTCTCTGAGATGCAGGTCAGTAGGAAAAGGTTCTGACTGGAGCTGAATATCGACAGAACTCAGAACCTGTTCAAGTCCAGAACCTGAATCTGTTCTCAGTTTGTCCCTAGCTCTGCTTTATGGAACCAGATTTCTGTTTTGTATCATTTT
Organism: Aphyosemion australe; assembly: GCA_006937985.1. NCBI lineage: Eukaryota > Metazoa > Chordata > Actinopteri > Cyprinodontiformes > Nothobranchiidae > Aphyosemion > Aphyosemion australe. The sequence continues at coordinate 157,434 of SSNS01000176.1, read as the reverse complement.
GGAACTTGTCTGAACTAAAGAACTGAGGTTCAATTTGACCCCTGACAGAACCTGTCTGGGTTGGCTCGGTTTCCATGGTAACTGGTTGTTTGTGTTGCAGCCGTCGCCTCACAGCGTCCACGGGATCTACTGTAGTCCTGCTGACGGGAACCCGCTACTACTGACAGCCGGGTCTGACATGAGGATCAGGTGGGAGCCAAACAACAACACAACAAAAACACAACCTCAGCAGGTTTTACCACCATGGTTTGGTTCTGCTCAGGTTCTGGGACTTGGCGTATCCAGAGAGGTCCTACATTGTGGCTGGAGGAGCCAACGACTCGCTGCATTGTCCATCTGTCCTCTACAGCCGCAAGATCATTGAAGGGACCGAGGTGGTCCAGGTAACAAGCACACACATGCGCGCACACACACACACGGCTGCTGTGACCTCATGACCTTTTACTATGCAGGAGATCCACAGCAAACAGAAGAGTGGAGCTCCAGAGGACTCTCCTCGCCGTGGCCTGGAGTCACTTCCTGTTGGACACCATGACATCATCACAGACATCGCCACTTTCCAGACCACGCAGGGATTCATCGTCACATCATCCAGAGATGGAATCGTCAAAGTGTGGAAGTGAAGCTGGAACAAACATTTGGACTCCAAACTTGTTTTTTACGTCAAACTCAAGAACTGGTGACTTTAGATTCCTGCTGATTGATGCCCCTCCCCCTCCAGGTGTAAGATAACTAGCTGCTGTTTACAACATTTAGATCGCTCAGGGCGGAGCCTTCACTGCGATTCGGTTTTAGCAGAACCTGCCTGATGACCATCCAGGTGTCTGATGGGAAAAAGCCTTCCGGTGATTGGCTGTAGCAGCTGTCAGTCACTCTCAGCTCTAACCAATCAAATGGGTGTTTAGACATTGTGAACTCACAATGTTGGTCCTGTTCTGGTTCAGTTGGACAGTAACGTGAGGTTTTTAAATCAGCCGATTGATCCGACCTGATTAGAAGGTTCCAGAACTCCAAACAAACCCAAAGGTTCCATCAGAACTCGGTTCTGTTGATTTTCTGGTGCATTTATTTCAAACTAAAACAAACACTGAATAAAAACAGTTTTCTTCTAAAGAAACAGGCTAAAATGTGTGAAGTGAAACCCAGGCTGCAGGGTGGAGAGGCGTGAATGGACTGGGTCACTCGTACATCTCACATTAGGAACCGGGTCAGAGTTTGATCTGTCTTAAATGAAATAAGATTCAGACGCTGTTGATAAACTCTTTAATATCAGCTGATTCCTTCTATAAACATCCACCTGATTTGAGGACAGAAAACACATGACTGGGTAGAGTTCATGTCCAGTAGGAAGTTGAGTCCAGAAACAGGAAGTGCTCAGGAGGCTCTGAAGGGTCATGTCGTGTCTTCTGTTATCTCTGAATCACAGAAATGGGTTGTAAGTTGGTCGGATCAGAACCTCCGAACCAGTAATAAATACGTCACATTTACCCCGAGTCAGGATTTGGTGTTTTTTTTGTTTCTGTTGAAGGTTTCTCAGTCTAAATGGGTCTGATAAAGTCTAAAGCTGCTTCCACATCTGGGTCAGTACGAGCCGGGCTGGGTAGCTTTTTTGGTTTCACATCTGGTTAATGTGTGCATTTTACGTCATGAGGTGACTCTTTTTTAGACCTTTTCCTCGGCGGTCTGACTGGAACTGAGGTGACACGACAGACTGATTGGCTAGCTGAAATTCACACCTACTGCCTCTGATTGGTGGGTAGAATCGGCCAGCGGGGGCTTCCCACATGCGTGATTCATTATCATTTTGCATGATGTAAACATCTCTGCAGCACGGAGCTTCCACTCCAGCGCGGCGGCAGACTTCTCAGTGGGAAGAGAGGAGAGAGCAGGGAGGAACTAAAGGCGGCTGTGAGCACCACAATTGCAGCAGCGGAGGACAGAGTGTTATGAGGACACATCTTATTAAAGAGGACACCACAGACTTTTCCACATGTCTTTTGCGCAGCCCACGTGATCGGGGATTTCCGCATTCCTGAGAAGTCTGTGTGAAATTCATGTGAACAAAAACCACCCGTACGAGCCCGAACCGACGCCACCCAGCCCCGACCATACTGACCCAGATGTGGAAGTGGCTCTGATGAGGTTTGAGTGAGTCGGAAGAGTTCTGAGTGGGTCCGATGAGGTCTGAGCTCAGTGTTTCTGGGTCCCGGTCCTCAGTGTGGTCACCAGCAGGTTTTAGGTGTTTCCTGCTCCAACATACCAGATTTAAATGATTGGGTTCATCAGAACATGAAGTGATCTCTTAGAATCAGGAACCATCTGAAACCTGTGGGACCGGTTCTGGTGGTCCATGATGAAGACACCGTGTAGTTTAATTGAGCCTGTGACCCGCATAGTGGTTGTGTTTTTAATGTCTGGTTCTGTTGTCATTAGCAGAGGACCAAACTGGGCCTCAGAGGTTCTGAACTAGTCCATGAAACATTCTGGATCATCCTGCAGGTCTTTGAGATCAGCTGGGGCCAAACAGAAAAAAGGGATGGACCTCGGATCGGTCCTCAGACTAAACAAGTTCTTCATGTGAAACCAAGGAAACTCCTGAACTGGTGGTTGTTTTGAGCCTTCAGGGCCTCCGTAGAACCAAACATGCATGTTCAAGAAGCGACTCATCATGGTGAGACCCATTAAGCTGCTCCGGTACTAGATCCCACGGTTATCAGCTGATACTATCCTCCTCCTCATCAACTCTGCATCACACACATCTTCTCACACTCCTCTTGCGTATCAAAGCGGTTGTTGTTGCCGTCGCAGCCACCGTACCAGAACCGAGCGCATTCCCTCTGAGTCGTGTCAAAGAACCACTTCATGGTGTAGTTCTGGCAGCTGCCGGGGTCCTGACGGAGGAGACAGGAACCTGGGCGGAGAAGGAGACAGAAGCATCACAGTGACAAACCCTCTCACTACAAGAAAATCACATAACTAATCCTGTACATCCATCATCCATCCATCTTCAGGGTCAGGTCGCGTAAAGGGACATGGGCAGAGAGGCCCTGACGTCCCTCTCCCCAGCTACTTGGACCTGGAGAAGGCATTCTACCCTTTTCCGACTCAAGACCATGGTCTCAGATTTAGAAGAGCTGAATCTCATCCCAGCTGCTTCACACTCTGCTGCGAACCACTCCAGCAAAAGTTGAAGATCACGGTCTGATGAAGCCAACAGGACTACATCATCTGCAAAAAGTGGAGACCTGATCCTCAGGCCACCAAAATGGATCCCCTCACCACCTTGGCTGTGCCTAGAAATCCTGTTCATATGAACAGAATCTGTGATAAAGGGAAGCCTTAGCGGAGTTCAACTCTCACCGGGAACGAGCCCGACTTACAGTCAGCATTGCGGACCAAGCTCTGACACTGGTCATACAGGGACCTAACAAAGGGTCCGGTACCCCATACTCATGGAGGACCCCCACAGGGCTCACCAAGGGACATGGTTAAACACCTTCTCCAATTTCACAAAACACATGTAGATTGGTTGGACGAACTCCCACGCACCCTCCAGGACTCCCCTAAGGGTATAGAGCTGGGTAGTGTTACACAGCCAGGATGAAAACCACATTATTCCTCCTAAATTGACTATCTGACGGACCCTTCTCTCCAGATCTCCTGAATAAAGCCTATACCAGCGAGGCTCAGGAGTGTGATCCCCAATCCTGAACTTAATCCAGCTTATTCCTGTAAACTGATCCGATCAGTGGATCCTGGTAAAGCTTGGTTCTGCCCATCAAAGTCCTGATGTTAAACTCAGGGATTTTATTTTCACTTCCATCAGAATGTTTGCAGAAAAAAATCCATCATGATCAGGTTCAGTTGCTACAGGTCCAACCGACTGGTTCTGACCCGTTTTCTCAGTAGAGACCAGAACCCTGGAACTCGAACCCCAGTGAGATGATTACCTTTGGCATCAAAGCCGCTGTGCTCCGTCTGCAGCTTCATGCCGGAACCTGTGAGACAAAAGAGGAAGTCAGGTGAAACGAAACCACATCACTGCTGCCATCATCTTGATCACCGCCTGTAATCACATGTACAGCTGTCACCATGGTTACAGCCTCTAAGGAGCTTCATAGCCTAACGATGAACAGGTGAGGTGTAGGTGACAGGTAAACCAGGAGGCATGTGACCAGGGGAAAGACAGAAAGCTGAGACTCATGCAGGCGTGTCGGTGACAGCAGCTAAAGGTTCTGGTCCAGCTAGCTGGGAACTGGTTCTGTTCTCAAAGCTGTTTTTGATTCTGATTTCAAACCAAATAAAAGGAACTCTCATTGGACCAAGTCAAGTTGGTGAAGTTCTGATTGGATTGATGAGGTTCTGGTCAAAGAGGGTCGGTGTGGTTCTGATCAGACTTACTCTGGAGTCCACAGGTCTGGAAACACTGGTGCTCTGTGTGAAAGCGGTTGGCATTGCCGCCACAGCCACCAAACCAGAACGGAGAACATGACCCAATGCGTTTGTCAAAGAACCACATTTGGACAAAGTCAGAACACCTGGTACCAGAATCAGAATCCAGCTGACACCGGGCTGCAAGCAGAACACACACATTTAGACAGGAGACACACAGAGCCCAGAGCAGAGAAGCCTGAGACAACACTAGACACACATGACAGGGTCAGAACCAGAACCATGTGGAGCTGAATGAGGCCAAGCAACAAACATATGATGAGTAACAGGAAGGTTCTGCTGCAGGTTCTCAGCTATCAGAACCAGACTGTGTGTGGACTACTGTTTATGCTTGTACCAGAATTGGATCTTAGGCTCTCTTCTGGACTTGGAATCTTGATCAGGTCCACCTGGTCTATCTGAGTCTGCTGACCCGTCTGCTCCAAGAACGTCTTCTGCTCTTCATCTCTGATGATTTCATCAAGATCCACAAAACCCTGACTGGACACACAGCAGAACCACATGTAGGGCACCATCAAACTGGGAATGTCAATGTGGGACTGTTTAAACCCTAATCCAGTCCTGTTTAACTCCAGATCTGGTTCTGTTTAAAGCCATACTATGCAACTGTTTCATATTTTTAAATCATCTTCTTGAGCCAGTATGTGCTAAAATGACCCTGTTAATGAAATGTCACTCAGACCCCCACCGCCCTCTGTGGCCAGAATACCGCATTTGCAACTTCAGAGTGCCGCTATAGTCCCTGTTGGATTTAGTAAAAGGAGCTGACATGCCTGGTGCTGCAGTCTGCTTCCAGCACATTTCCTGCATGTTTTAGATCATGAACACAGCTTTTGTTTGTTTAATTTAGTGATGAGCCGCTCCTGTAGACACTAATGAAGGCTGAGGAGACATTTTAGCTGTTAGATTAAGGTGTTAAAAAGACAAACACACAGTGAGGAGAAAAGTTTCACTTTTGCTTTTGCTTACGGAACTCTATGGGCTGCTAAAAGCAAGCCAAAACGGTATAGTATCCCTTTAAACTCTGATCCTGTTTTAAACCCAGATGGTCCTGTTTAAACCTCAATTAGGTCCTGTTTGAACCCAGATCCAATCCTGTTTAACCTCTGATTCAGTCCGCATCTCTTTATATTTTCCTTGAATGAATTCTTAACTGATCAGTCAAGATTCTACTAAAATGACCTCTGTCTTGTGTTGAACTGACCCAGTAAACCCAGTCTGTTCTTGGTCCAATCCAATAAACCCAGTCTGTTCTTGGTCCAATCCAGTGAACCCAGTCTGTTCTTGGTCCAACCCAGTGAACCCAGTCTGTTGGCCACCCAGCTCCTCACAGATGGGTTTGACAGCAGCAGCAGGATACGAGTTTATTCCCTCTGAAACATCCAGAAAAACAAAGTTCAGACTGATCCGATTTTCAGAATCGTTACAGAAACCAGAAGTTTTCTCAATTTCATCTGCAGTGGTGATTAAACTACGACTCTGCTCATGTATAGTGATTAATAATTATTAAAGCTTATTATCTAATCTGAATTTTATTCATTCTTTTAGTTACTTTTGTTTTATATTTTCATAATTTCACTATTTTTATTTATTGTTATGTAGATATTTTTATGCTGATTTTAAAAACTGAATGTTTGACTCCAGTGACTCACACAAGTTCTCCTCCTGCAGCAGGAGGAACCGATTAGTGTTAATGAACATTCCTCCTTTATCAGGTAGAGGAGGAGCAATTGTCCCTGATCAGGTTTATTGATTTGCTCTAGACCAGGGCCCTCATTTATCAAAAGTTTGCAGAAACTGTCCTATATTCCATCATACAAACGAAATATAGAATGTTCATACGAACGGCCAAAATCCTGATTTATGAAACATGTGGTGGCCGTTCAGTCATTTACATACAGAAACTCCCTCAATTAACCATATTGGTCACACCACGTCTTCAGTTCACGAGGGGATTCCAATAACACAAGATCAGCCATGCTACAATGTCAGATTCCTGTCAGTCACAGGTGTCGTTTATACGTTCTAATTGAGTTTCATCTTGAGAGGTGCTATATAAAAGACAGTTTCTTCTTCTTCTAACACCGACTATGTGATAAGGATGTTTTCCCACCTACATAATTACTTTTTGGGTAAAAATATTTTCTGGATGAGGAACACAGGTGGATGACTGAGACCTTCAGTGTTGTGCTTCCCCCGTTCTACCACTAGATGCTGTTTGTACACGTGGTCAGAGCTGTTCTTATATTTAGGAACATTTCTTTTTTCGTCTAGCGTTTCCAGAAAACGCTTGATGTCTGCCTGTTTTTATGCTTTTATGTATTTATGCTTTTATGTATTTTTTTATTGTTCAATGTTTTAATATTTCTTTTTATCATGATTTTAAGTTGTTCTCAGCGCCTTGGCCTCCTGTAACGGGTGTGGAAGGCGCTATACAAATACAAGTTGATTGATTGATTCTACACACAAGTACAATATGATAAATACCACACAATGCTTAAAATTGTTCCTACGTGCGGCAAGGTGGACAAACGAGGGCCCGGGCAGGACTTGAACCTCAGACCCCCGGGTGAGAGTCACGCATGCTAACCAGTCAGCCAAAGGGATATCCCTGTGGCCAAGTAGCCCAGGCACATGATCAATCGGGATACAGTGATGGCATGCTCACCCTGTCACATATGCACAAAATACGCTCAGATCTGTGCGTAAGTATGGTTAATAAATGAGGGCCCAGGTTTGATAAGGTCAATCAATTAGCTACATATAAAGTCATCATGAAGATGAAAAACCTAGATCTGTTGGAGTGTTGCTGATACCTAATGTAGCCCTTATTTTTTTATTTGTTCTTTTGAAACGCTGATGTTAGAACCTTCAGCTTAAACTCTTATTTTGAAGGCCGTAGGTATGCAGGTGGAACAGAACCTGAGTGGTCTGGTTCTTACTGTTCAGGACAGAGAGGAAGACTCTGAAGAAGCGCTGCACGTATTCCTGCTCATTGGCCTCCAGACGGCCCACGTGGACCAGGTGCTGTTGGACCGGCAGACTGGCCAGCTCCTCCACCTGGGTCCGGTTGTATCGGTCGCCGACTGTCACCACAAATAGAGCCACGCCCTCACACTTGGCCTTCCGGGACACGTAGTGCAGCATGGCCCGGTCGCTGAAGGACGTTTGGGTGGCCACCAGCACCAGTAAAACCTTTGTCCTGCGTGGGCGGACTGCCTTCATCAGAACCTCCTTCAGGGCCAAGTCCAGAGTCCGTCCGAGCACCGCGTAGCCACCCTGCTGCCGCATGTTCTGGATCAGGTACCTCTTCATCTGGTCCTGGTTCTGGTAGGTCTGCAGGTCGAACTCCAGCTTGGCCTGTTGGACCACAGCCACTCGGGCCCGGTTTCCAGCTTGGTTGGGCTGAGGACTCACAGCCAGCTGCTCCACAACAGAGCCCAGTAGCTGCTGAGCTCCGACAAACTGGTCTGCTTGCATCTCCCTGGAGCCGTCCAGAACCATGACCAGGTCCGTGTCTACCTGCTGAAGCGGTACCGGGTCCTGGATGAAGGAGCATTCCTCTGAGCGCCTGCAGGGATCTGAAGGAATATCAGAAACTCCATCACAAAAACTTCAAAACAGCAGTGAAGAACCAAACCTAATCTGGTACTCCTGATCCAAACATTCAGGAAAAAAAGGCTCCTAACTCAAGGGATGCACCAGAACTGATCCTTTCATCTTTTTGGAATCAGCCACCTCACAGAGACAATAGGGCTGGGCAGCCCGAAGAGTTTAGAGCTGACTCTAAACTCAGGTCAACTCCCAGATATTATGTTATTTGTAAATTTTGTTTAATAAAATCTTGAATCGGGTCTGGTATGAAAAATCCAAGACTTTTGTGATATCGCCCTGTCCTACAATCTGGTTCTGATTATTTTGCTGAATCTGTAAAACGTAAAAGACAGCTCCAATCAGCTGATTCCCAAACAGCTGTTAGCTGTACTCTGAAGGACGAAGCATCTTTTAGGTCCTGGTTCTGGTCTGTCAGGTTTATAGAGTCTGTTCTTTTAAAGTAAAATGTCTGACTTCTTCTCTTGCCCGAATAAGTAGTCCTGGATCATTTACATGTGTATCTAAGTCAATCTAGGTCGATCTAATAAACTGGGAGCCTTTATCCTAGTTTACATGTGTGTTAGAAAACCAAACCCTCAAATATAGTTCGTTTCACTAAGGTACAGTAGGTGGTGACATTCGCCCTTTCATGTTGGCATTCTTCCGGTTAGCTTGTAGCAACACAAATAGTAAACAAATGCTAGTGGAAGTGAAGCAGACAAAATTAAAACAGGATATGCACAATGGCCGAAGGAATGGACAACACTGCAGCACAGCTTATTTGGTACGTGCTGTACTGTTTGATGGTGTTACTTTGTGGCAATGATAGTACCAGAAGATCGCTTCCACGATCTCGTCACTTCCGAAAGCTACTGGTATCGGCTCAACTGAGACATTTACATGCAGATGAGATCAGGCTGCTATTGCATTATCTGGGGGCTTCAGTATAATTCGAACCAGTTTGCCTTCAGCAAGACTAACGCGTTTACATGCATGTAAGAAAAGTCTATAATTAGGGCAATAGTTTGGTTTTCTGATGCACATGCAAACCCACTCTGCTCAGGGACCTTCTTACCGTAACAGATGGCACAGTTCTGGACCTTCTTCAGATCAGAGGCCAGGTTCTGCTGCCTTGTCAGAACGGTGAAGATGGAGTTCCCAGAGTCATCCACCTGACAGGAAACAGCAGCTCTGAGTCATGATTGATAGAAAATAATCCACACGATTAAACTTGCTTCATCCCACAGCTGAGGTTCTGTTACTGGAGAAGGAGCAGATGTTTCAGGTGCACCAGCTGTTGAAGTGGAACTCCATGACGAAGAGTTTAAACCCTAACCAGTTTGTGGCAAGGAGGACAAACGAGGGTCCGGGCGGGACTCGGACCTCAGACCCCCGGGTGAGAGTCACGCGCGCTAACCAGTCAGCCAAAGGGATATCCCTGTGGCCAAGTAGCCAGGGCGCATGATCAATCGGGATACAGTGACAAGACACTCACACTGTCACAAGTTCAAGAACAGAACATACAACCTTCTAGTAGCCTCACCCCAGACACGCTCACCAATAAGATGACTAAACGTTCCCACCTGAGAAACCAGAGGAACTGAACTACAGGAGTGGAAACGACCTGAGAAGGTCACAGCTAGACAAATCCAACAGAACCAGATCCTCATAAAGAAGGAACCTGCTTCTGGACCCTACCTTTGATCAAGATTTATCTGCTGTGATTTGACCAGAACTCTGTCTTCAGGTTCTCTCTAAGAGTATGTGAGATGTTGTGGACCTACCTGCATGGCTGCACGAACACCAGAAGCCTCCTTTAGAGAGATGACAGCTGGGATGATGTTCTGAGCCCGGTACTCCATAACGGCGGTTATAATTTCGTTATCGTCCTCAGAAGCACCGTTAGAGAAGAAAACCACCACCTTTCTCATCATCGTTCCTGCTCGCACACGTTTGAAGATGTTCTGGCCCACAAAGCGAATCGAGGCGCCGAGGTGCCGCTTGTTGGACGTCCTCTCCAGGGCGATGTTCTGCACGGCCTCGATCAGCTGGGACTTGCGGCGGTGGTCCTGGAAGCGGATCAGGTATTTGGTGAAGGTGCTGAATCCCACCACAGCGACCCGGGCGCCCGTTGGACAGTTGCTTTCTGCCACGTTGATGTTCTCCAACAGAGCCAGAAGAGCGGAACGCTGCCGCTCAAAGGCCGCAGGCGTCACATCGACAGACATGTCCAGCCCGAAGACCAGCTCAGTGGGGTAGGCCGGGCACTCGGAGTGACCTGAAGACCAACATATAAGGGTTCTGTTTAGTCCCGACCCAGTTCTGGCCCCACTCTCCTACGATGAACACCACAGTGGTAGAAAAACCGTTATTTATAGTTGTACATCAGAGTGGATGTGACATTTTTCCACCTGCTGACAGAACCAGAACCAGAACCTGTAGTGGTTCCACCTTATCCTGACAGGAAACACGTTCACTAATCCACTTGCTTGCGCTGGTTTTCCTGGTGGCAGCAGATCTTCGTCACTAACCACTGCAGCACTAAAGACCTGAGAGAACATCCCTGTGGTGCTTCTCGGTTTGGACAGAACCAGATGTTCTGATCTCATGGGTCGGAGATGATTAGAGAAGCTACGTACCGAAGGAACAAGCTGTTAGGAGAAAACAGATTCAGGGATTCAGAGAAGATCTGCAGGTGTCTGGAGAAGAACCTAAAAAAGAAGCTGAAACTCACCACAGTTGTCTCTGACGTAGGTGACCAGCTGACACTCCTGACACAACAGAACAGGTGTGTTAGTGCAGGTGTGGACATTTACAGGTGTGTTAGTGCAGGTGTGGACATTTACAGGTTAACAGGTTTCTCAGATGGACTTACAGTCATGCCTCTGACTCCAGGAGGACCTCGAGGACCCTACGGAGACAATCAAGGATCATGTGATCATTGCCTCTAACTTTAGTTGGGTCTTTGTTCTGGTTCTGTTCAGATTCTCCAGTCAGAACCCGTTTGGTTCAAGTACAAGACCGTGTGTTGGATTTGGATCAGGATCAGCTCCAACACTCACCCTGTGACCCGGATATCCTGGATCTCCAGAAACGCCCGATTCTCCCGTTAGGCCTGAGTTACCCTACACACACACACACACACACACACACACGCACACGCACACACACACACACACACACGTTAATAAGTTGGTACTGCCGCTGACACTCGAGGGGGTTCTGACACTCACCCCTCGACCCCGATTCCCTTTGTGACCCGGTAGTCCTTTGGGTCCCTGCAGACCGTCCTCCCCCTGCAGGAGGAACCAGAACCAGAATAAATGAAGGTGGTAGTTCCCAGACTAACAGAACACGCGTGGTTCTGTAACATAAACCTCTTGAATCAGTGAGTGGATCTTCTTTAAACATCCCAGTTCTGTTTACGGATCCATAAAATAACACCAAGCTTCAGCTGGGGGAGGCAGGATGGTCAAACCTGGAGAACTGATGTTCTTGCAGGACTTTCTGCTGCATTAGCTTCTCTGGACTCACTCTCACAGAACTTTCAGCCCCCCAGGACTCAAACTCCTAATAAAGTATGGTTGATCTGAGAGTATGTGATCTGGATCAGAACTTTAGTGGTTCTATGTGTTTTGCAGTGGAAGCGGACTCACCATGAGACCTGGGAACCCCGGGAAACCCAGATCTCCCTGTGAAGAGAGAAGCATCAGTAAAGTCAAAGGAGAGAAAGGACTTCCTGCCCCCTTACTGGTTCTTTGAGATGAACGGTACCTTCCCTCCTTTGGGTCCTGGAGGTCCAGAACCGTCTCTGCCATCCTGACCCTGAAACCGAGATCATGCCGTTCTAAAGATAAAGTCACAGAAAACATCTCAACAAACAGGAGACACATCCTACCGGGCTTCCTCTGGGCCCCAGTGGTCCTGAAGAACCCGGGTCACCCGGATCTCCTGGTTGGCCCTTCAAAAAGAACAGTTTGAAATGAACAAAACACAGACGACTGGACCGGGTTTTAGAACCAGCTTGACAGCAGCTGGACTTTCCTGATTTGTTTAAGACTATTTTAATCCAGAACCTGCCACCATAAAGGACCTGGTCCTGGTTCCTGACCTGAGTCCAGGTGTGTAGAAAGTCTACTTCCAAACATGAGACATTAAAGGGATTCTAGGCAGTTTTGGCTTGTTTTTAGCACCCCCTAGTGTCCGTTAGTGAAACCAAAAGTGAAAAGCATTTGACTTTTTATCACCTTAATCCAGGGGTCGGCAACCCAAAATGTTCAAAGAGCCATATTGGACCAAAAAAACAAAAAAAAAAAAATCTGTCTGGAGCCGCAAAAAATGAAAAGCCTTATATAAGCCTTATATGAAGGCAACACAGGTTGTAAGTGTATATTAGCTATATTAGCCTATTATCAAAATGACTACAAATACTTAATGAGCATTCATGATTAAATGTTTATTTTCCTGCAGCGCATCCTGGAGAGAATGACGCACCACGTGACTCTGCTATAGATATTTGGTGCTTTACGTTTTAACTTCCATTACAATATTAATCAGTGGTATTAATTTGATCATTTCTTCTTGAGCCCATCACAGCTCACATACCTGCATAACAGCGCTGTCTGTCTGATATCGATCACATCACACGACTCATCACAGGTAGTTGAGGACGCTGGAGCTGAATTAATGTCTCTGATTTGCTGATTGGTGACGTCGCCGGCTGTCGTTTTAATGGTCCTTGTCTTTGTGGAGAGAGGAATGTCTTTAATTTTCTGGATCATCTCGGTTTTGTTTTTGAAGTCTGAAATAGGTGCTGATGAATGAATCCTTCATGTAATCACCATCCGTGAACAGTTTTCCCCGCTTTTATCTCTCAGGTTGCAACAAAACATGCAGCAGTAGTGGAGTTTGGAGATGTAATCCACTTCTTAAATCTACTTTTATAACCTGACACACGGGAGGCGACATGCGGCAGCGGCAAAAGCCAGCGGCGCCTCTGTTCCAGCAGGGCGAATAGCGAGTCTTCCGTTGTTTTGATTGGTCGTCAGACTGGAAGGAATTCTGGGTTATTAAAGCAGTTCAGAGTTGAAACAGCGGTAGATGTGAAGTCTCACAAGGTTTTGCTGGAGTTAAGTGAATTCTTGTAAAGCTCTGGGACATCAGACACGGCAAATATGAACTTTTCCTCCATGTTTACCCGGAGATGTACGGAGAAGCATCCTGTCCCCTCATTGGTCAGTCAGTGAAACCTCCGCTGATTGGTCCTTGTCCGAGCGACAGCGTTGAAAAGTTGAAGTTTTTCCAGGTAATCCTTCCGCGTCGACAATGAAAGCAAATAATTGGGTCCATTCTTCCTTGAATCCTCTGTTCTCATCAGCTATCTTTCTCTTTTTCCCTTTGGGATCCACGGCCCTGACACACCCGCTGGTTTGTTTACATCCATCTGCCTGGCACTGCGCCACCATATGAGCGCCGCACTGAAACGTGTGTCGCAGGCTATGACGCAAATTTTCGTTGACAGAAATGTTAAAATTTAATATTTATTATGTGCATTTTTACAGCATTGGAAAACGTTAAGAATGTTTGTCCTCCTACAGAAACGATAATAAAACAAAAAATATATCCCCCATCCATTTTCATACTCTTGTGGGGACATTTGTGAAGAAGCTCCAGGGAGCCACTAGGGGTCGCTAAAAGAGCCGCATGCGGCTCCAGAGCCGCATGTTCCCGACCCCTGCCTTAATCGAACTGCTGAAATGTCTCCTCAGCCTTCATTAGTGTCTACAGAAGCGGTTCATCACTAAATCAAACAAATCAGCTGTGTTCATGATGTAAAACATGCAGGAAACATGCTGGAAGCAGACTGCAGCACCAGGCTGTCAGCTTTTTTTCCCCCAAGTGCAACAGAGACCGGACCGGCACTCTGAAGTTGCAAGTGCGGTATTTTGACCACAGAGGGGGGTGGGGGTCTGAGTGACATTTCATTAACCCTGTAAAGGGTCATTTTAGCACATACTGGCTCAAGAAAATCATTTATAAATATGAAAATTTGTATATTATGGCTTNTAAAGCCATACTATGCATCTTTATCATATTTTTAAATCATTTTCTTGAGTCAGTATGTGCTAAAATGACCCTTTACAGGGTTAAAGAAATGTCCCTCAGAACCCCACCATCCTCTGTGGCCAGAATACTGCACTTGCAACTTCAGAGTGCCGGTCCGGTCCCTGTTGGACTTAGTAAAGTGGAGCTGACATGCCTGGCGCTGCAGTCTGCTTCCTGCATGTTTTAGATTGTGAACACAGCTGATTTGTTTGATTTAGTGATGAACCGCTCCTGTAGACACTAATGAAGGCTGAGGAGACATTTCAGCAGTTAGATTAAGGTGTTAAAAAGACGAACACACAGCGAGGTAATAAGTTTCACTTTCACTGGACACTAGGGGGTGCTAAAAGCAAGCCAAAACTGCCAAGTGTGCCTTTAAGTGTCAGCGTCTCTCTTGAAAGATAACAAGATCAGTTGTTTCTCTTTAATACAACAATTTTTATACAGTAAGGTGAAAAAGTATTTGCCTCTTTAAATATTTCTTCTGTCACCCTTAAAAATTTCAAATCAGCACGCACATTTTAATATCAAAGACAACCTGAGTTAATGATGATTCATTTCTAATGAGAACAAACCTTTCCAAACCAACCTGGTAATATGTAAGAACGTAAATGCCCACCATGACAAATCATAACCTAAATATCTGTGAAGGTGAGTTCAGGCATACAGTCAGGCCTGTTTACTACCAAACCTGTAGAATTACAAAATCACTTGGTAGAACATTTCTGACAACACGAGGAAGGCTAAAAGATCTCAAAATGCAACATATCCTGTCCTGTTCTAAAGAGATTCAAGACCTAAAGAATCCAGAACATATGCAGGTCTCACTTTATTACATTTAAGGTCAGAGGTCATTATGAACAATCGGACGGAGACGGGGCAAAAATGATCATCCATGGGAGAGTTCCAAAACCTCTGCTGACTCCTGAAATGATAAAAGTTATTCAGCGACCAGTTTCATTGACTGAATAGTTGCATATGCAGTTAGGACTTTTTGCTGACAGAGAGGAAAGGAACACAAGAAGTTTTTGTTGAAGCTTCCTGTTTGTTTTCTGCAGAATCGGCTCAAAAGTGCAGAGTCCATGTCCGGTTTTATCTCTGCCGTCTCTTTTCCTAAAGAGAGATGTTCTTCTGGCAGACTGTGACTACAATTTCTGTGTTCTCACCTTTGAAATGTTTTCTTTTAAAAATAAATTCTTGGTAAATCTTCTCATCATACCCTTGGTAGATTGTTTTCCAACCACACATCACAAAGGCCCGTCTCACATTTACCACAAAACATTTTTTGGGAAAATATTCTGTAGACTCATGATGAGACAAAAGTGGAGCTTTCCAGAAGGTGTGTGTACCTTCGTGATCCAGCCGTCATTAAGTCAGCATACTCCCTAAAGATCAACGCACACACGCACACACACACACGCACACACACACACACACNCGGCAGGCTGCGGTAAGAGAGGAGACTTTAATAGAAGAACCTTCCTTGAAGAAGGACTTTGGAACTGATATGTTGGGACCGGATTGGGAGCTCTATTATGAAGAAAAGAGGAATGATCAGCTGAGGTGAGTCAGGAACAACACTTGGATGCTGGTGTCTAGCTGTTGCGGGCGGGGTTCTCATCATATGCGGCTGCTGAGTGTTGGAATTCAATAAGACCTGGGGCCTCATTTATCAAACGTTCGTAGAAACGTTCCTATATTCCCTCCTACGGATGAAATTTAGAATGTGTGCACGAACAGTCAACGTCCTGATTTATGAAACATGCGGTGGCCTCTCGTACGCACGTTCCTCCGCAATCGTCTGATGATAAATCCCACCTGTGCGCTTGCAGGAGCTCGTGCCAGTTTAACGTCATTTACATACAGAAACGCCCTCAAGTCACACTACGTCCTCAGATCGGGAGGGGATTCCCTGGGTTCTTCCCGGAAAAAAAAGAAAAACTTTATTGACAGCGAGATCGAAGCACCGGACACACTCAGGGAGCAGAGGAGGTTCTGAAGGTTTTTATTTGTAAAATACAATCTGGACTGGAATCGGATCAGTGCGTTGCGCTCACGGAAGAGCCATTCCCTCTGGAGTGCACTCTGCTCTGCTAAATCCTCCACTAATAATAATAATAAGAAGAAACGATGTTTTATATAGCGAATCTCAAGAAAAACCACGGGGCGCTTCCCAAGGTCAAAATAATTAAATTAAATTAAAACATAATAGATAAATAAATTCAAAATGATTTAAAACATCATAAAAATGGGAAGATTAAACATTGTGATTACAAAATAACACGAAATCAGCCGTTCTACAATGTCAGATTCCCGTGGGTCACGGGTGTTTTAGCTCCAATAATAATAATCCACCAAAATAATTATTTATTGGGTAAAATAATTAGTGGATGAGGAACACGCGTGGATCACTGAGACCGTCAGAATTGCGGTTCCCTCGTTCTGCCACTAGATGCTGTTCCTACGCACGGTCAGAGCTGTACTTATATTTAGGAACGTTTTCACGCACAAGTACAAATTGGTAAATACCACACAATGCGTAAAATTGTTCCTACGCACGAAATACGCACAGATCTGTACGTAAGTACGGTTGATAAATGAGGCCCCAGGTGTGTAGAAAGTCTACTTCCAAACATGAGACATTAAAGGGATTCTAGGCAGTTTTGGCTTGTTTTTAGCACCCCCTAGTGTCCGTTAGTGAAACCAAAAGTGAAAAGCATTTGTCTTTTTATCACCTTAATCGAACTGCTGAAATGTCTCCTCAGCCTTCATTAGTGTCTACAGAAGCGGTTCATCACTAAATCAAACAAATCAGCTGTGTTCATGATGTAAAACATGCAGGAAACATGCTGGAAGCAGACTGCAGCACCAGGCTGTCAGCTTTTTTTCCCCCAAGTGCAACAGAGACCGGACCGGCACTCTGAAGTTGCAAGTGCGGTATTTTGACCACAGAGGGGGGTGGGGGTCTGAGTGACATTTCATTAACCCTGTAAAGGGTCATTTTAGCACATACTGGCTCAAGAAAATCATTTATAAATATGAAAATTTGTATATTATGGCTTTAAGACATGACATACCTTTGGCCCGTTGGCACCGCGGCGGCCTGCTTGACCCAGTTCTCCTACTGGTCCACCTGCACCCTGCAGACGAGCACAGTGTCAGCACAGAGTCAGAGCCGCTCCAGTTTTCAGATGTCCCAGCTTCCCTGAATGTACCCATGAATGAAGACGCCACAGATCAGATGCTGTGGTTCTGGTGCTGATGACGGAACTGGATCCAGCTCCTCGGAGGCGTTTACCCAGAAGCTGACCCCCAATGCATATTGTGTGTACTTGTGTAAACACTGAACCACTCACGAACCAGAGCAGCCCGGTGAAAACTTATGTTGTCCCAAATGACAACAAACCTGAGCTGCTCTGGGCCATCTATCTGATCTGGTGGAGTGAGTGTGTTGTGTAGGATGTCCAGGATTGTGATCAGATGGGCAGTGTTGTAGGGGCCAAGGGTAGCATGGTGATGGGTGACACCATGGTTGGAAATTGCTGCTCTGATTTCTTAATTGTAATTATGTAACAGGTGTGTTTTGTTGTACAGCACTTTGGGGCAGTGTGAACTTTGACCTTGACTTATGGGTGTTTTTGTGTATGTATTGTGTGTATGTGTATATTGCATGTACTTGTTTTTATGTGTGTATTGTGTATACTTGTGTGTATATTGTGTGTATTTTGTTTGTATGTGTGTATGTGTACATATTCTGTGTAATTGTGTATATATTGTGTATACTTGTGTTTATACTTTTTATATTTAGTGTCCTTTATATCACTGATGGTAAAACTTCCATGATAAAAATCACACAGGTGAGCGTACCTGAGGTCCAGGAAGGCCTGGGATTCCTATCTGTCCTGGTTGACCTCTGACCCCTCTGGGACCCTGCAGAGACAAATAAACCACTTTAGGACTCTGAACCCTAAGACCTGATCAGAGATTTAAAAATGACTCATTTAAATAAAATTCTTTAGTTTAATTTCAGAACGAGTTTCTTTACGTTTCGGTTATTTGATCTCATTTAGATTAAAGCTGAAGGTCTCCACAGAGCTGCATTTGGATCTGAGCTAAAGACTAAATCAGGTCTGGGTTCTGAGACCAGCTCCGAGAACTCACCTGAGGACCAGAAGCACCTGCGCTGCCTTGTAGTCCAGGAGAACCGGGCTCTCCGGCCTGGCCCTGCAGAACCACAGAGGAAATGTGTTTGCTGGTGTGTGTAAAGCAGCTCTAATGGAGCCCAGACCTGATCTGTTTTTATACCTTCTCACCAGAAGCACCTCTTCTTCCATCTGGACCCTGCAGAGCAAAAACAGGTTAGGAGATAAATGAAGTCTGATTTAAAATCTGACCAATCAGGAGGACCCGACAGCAACAGAAGGGTCTGTAGATAGTTTTGGAGACAATTGTCTCCAACAGAAACCTGGACCTCCATTCTGGTTTTAGGTGCTTGATCTAATCTGAACAGACGGTTCAGGACCTTCTGACACTTCCTATCAAATGGAGTAAACAAAATAAAAGCACAAAGTCTCACCGGGTTTCCGGTGCCGCCTCTCTCCCCTGGCTTGCCATCCAGTCCAGGAGCTCCCTGTTAATTCAAACACATCTCAGCACCGCGACCCAGATTAGATGAGGATCACCAGACTGCAGAACCAAGCAGGATCTATGTGCTGCTGATAACGTTGTACTTGTCTGAAGTTCCTAACAGAACTTAGCCCAGGGTCTGACACTAGACTTATTTGGAACCAAGCAGACGGCATCACTGTCAGCAGGAACAAACCTCTGACTGTTCCTTTTATTTTGACTTTTAAAGCTGAACTCGTCTGATGACATAACACCTGAAGTCTCTGCACCTTTTATCAGAACATGTGAACAGTTTGAGGATTCTTACTGGTAAACCTGGGTTGCCAAGTTCTCCTCGGGGCCCTGGAGAGGTGTTATCAGCTCCTGGTTCTCCCTATAACACAACAGAACACGTGAGCTTGGTCCAGCTGGTCTGTGGGAGGAAACCCACCCATGCACGGGGACAACAACTCACCGGATCTCCTCTCAGTCCTCGCTGTCCTTTCAGACCTGGCTCCCCTCGGATACCTGGGATACCCTGAAGGAAACAAAGCCATCAGTTGACCTGTTGGGGGTCAAAGCTCAAAGCCTCGAGTTTAACTCGGACAGCTGAGCGTGACGCCCTAGTTAGTGGGCACCACGGCTGAGGGGGAATTCAACTAACAACCTCAAGTCTTGACTGATTATTCGCTATCACAGGAAGACCTGCTGAACCTGACTAAGATCTGAAACATACAATCAGCAGCTGTTTGTGTTGGTCATTAACAGATAAATTATCAGAAATAAACATATGAATCAGAATGTTCTGTTATTATTGTTTGTGTGTTTTATACAGATATTAACATGATGAATAATTCAGATGAAGTTTTATTCTGTTGGATGATTTTCTTCTATAATAAAACATTTTTAGGTGTGGTGGACGCCCCCTGACTCCGACGTGTTTTAGTGGCTATTTACTGGGTTTCCTGGGTTTCCTCGTTCTCCTCGAGCTCCGTCTCGACCCGTCGTGCCCTGAAACACAGAACCAGAGAAAAATCCCTCCAATCAGCTGGTTTCCTGAATACACCCACTCATTTCCTCCCAGATAAGAACCAGAACCCACCCAGCTCCCCCTGATCACTCAGTCATAGCTGAATAAGTTTTTGCAGCTTGATGCTGATTGTTGAAACTAGTTTGTGAGATTATCTGCTGAAGCGACTCCACACTTCCTGGCTCTTCCCTCAGACATAACACCACCTGGTGAAGGTGCTGGTACCTGTTCTCCATTGATTCCATCCAATCCGTCCTCTCCATCTTCACCCTGAAACGTTAGAATAACAGCTTGAGATGAGAATCTGATCTCTGCTGGTCCAGAACTCCACATCACACCACCCTGACCCTGACCCAGTCTGAGTCACTCACCCGGTTCCCCCGAAGACCTCGGTTCCCCTGCAGAGACAAGCAGCAGCAATCAGATCACTGATCAGTCATTAGTGATTAAAACTTCAATAACCAGGTCATACCTTCTGTCCTCTGAGTCCAGAACAGCCTTGGACTCCAGGAGGTCCAAAAGGTCCAGGATGGCCCCTCTCGCCCTGCAGAGACCAGCTTCAGCTCAACAACATATAACCAAACCCATCCAGACGCCTACAGCTGATCTAAAATCAGTCCTTTCAATCACTTAATCAGCTGTTCTGTAACAATTTATTCATGGGTCTTGTTGTTTTATATCAGCTGAAACAGTCAGAACCTCATCTGCAGGTCAAACCCAACACTCAGGTTTAACTTCTCACTGGTTTCAAACCGGATCAGCTGTTTTTAGGACTTGTTCTGCTAGACAGGAACCAGAATAAACATGGTTTTGTTTCATTTAAAGAACTGATTCAGTGTTTCCTCGTCCCTGTGTGACTCTGATATTTTACTCTGATCCATGAAAACAAGCTACTTTAGTGAGAAATCATGTGAGTTTATGTTAAAGTGAAACCTTGGTCTAAAGGAACCTAAAACCATGAATATGACCCGAGCAGGAGAACCCTGTGCATGTGTGTGTGCATGTATGTGTGTGTGTGTGTGTGTAATGAAGAGGCTCTTACAGCAACGCCCTCCTCTCCGGGGAATCCGGGGTATCCCTTCTGTCCTGGTCCACCCTGTAGACAAACAGCAGCTTTAGACACGGGAACCTGAACTAAATATTATTTATTTATTCACTAGTTTTTTATTTAGCAGCTGATTTTCTTTGCTGACATCAACATGTAAACTGATGATGCAGCTAAAAACCTTCAGAAAATAATAGCCAGTCTATCCTTTATAATTTCTGTTTTTCAGGATATTTGACGATTGTATAAATGAGCAGAAATCCAGATCTATCTAAATGCTGCGGTTCTGGCTGTTCTGGCTGCTTTTCTCTTTTTGTTTAAGGATAAATGAAGAAGCCTGAATCAGAAATGTTATAGATGATCAACTCTAAACAGACATTTTCTCTCTGAACTCAGTTTGATTCAAATGAAATGAGATGAAAACAGGATGCAGCTTTAAATCCTTCATTCTAAAACTCAGATTAAAGCTGAGGGGAATCAGATTCCAGAATAAACTCTGATTCCTCTTAGGATCCAGGGAAAACCCTCTCTTTGTGTAACAGTATAGGTTGAACTCTGACCCCTCTGGAGCTGCAGCGTTAACGTTCTGCTTCCTCTCAGTCTCTTTCTGACTCATGATAACTTTAAAGTTGAAGCATGTGTGCATTCCAGTCACCTTTGGCCCCGGGGGCCCCCGAGAGCCACGGATGCCTTCGTGTCCTGAACATTTGCACGTGACATTGCAGCATTCCCGGTCCGACACAGCGTCCTGCAGGAAAAGCACAGACATTGGAGGACTAACTCAGACTTGAACATGTCGGAGGGTTTTGATCTGCTGCAGGAAGCAGGACCAGATTTCTCCTGTGGAGCTCGTTGGTTCTGAGCTGAGCTCTGAGGAGTCAGGACTATTAACCCTGATGTGGTTCCTAATGCTTTTTTGCTCCAACATGACCCCCACCCCCATCCTGAATCAGCTGATGATCAGCGATAAACTCATAAAGGAGCTGATTTAGTCACATTGAAAAAAGCTACTGCAGTAATGTGGGATTTCCTTTGAGAATACGTAATCTGAATCATTTCTGCAGTAAGCATGTCCCCAAGGACTTCTGTCCTCCTCGTTCCCAGACATGGGAAATGTCAGGACAGGCAAACCTTTTTCCTGTGAAGGAATTTCTTATTAACAATGAAGGTCCAGCTGTGCTGTGAGGAATAATCTGTTGGATTGGAAAATGATGAATGTCTGGGTTTGTAGGGGCAGCTGTTGTTGGAAGCAGACGAGAAAAAGTTGGACGAGTTCTGGTCTTTGTGAGGAACAGGAACAGCTCTGATTACTGCGGGAAACACAGCAGATCTTTATTGTTTCAGCCTCCAGTCGGAGCGCTCAGAGCTGAAATCCTGACCTACAGACGCGATTTCAGTTGGTTTTCTTCAGATTAAAACTTAAACCATCTAAACTCAGGAAAACAAAAACTGACTTCTCAGTGATGTGTGATCATTTATGAGCTGTTCTGTGTTCTGAAACAGACTCACGATCTGTTTGAGGATGGTGCTGCCGATGCTCGGCATGCCGATGCTCAGAGGAAGTTTGTAGTTAAATCCTCGTCCGAACTCCACCATCTGCAGCTGAGCGGCGTCACGAACGCCCTCCAGAGCAACGATGAGCAGAGCGTTGACTCCTACACACACACACATGTACGCACGCACGCACACACACACAAAAACACCATCAGCAGCTAACACACAGACTCTGGGGGCGTGGTCTGTGTGGAGCCTAGTTTACCGGACTTTTGCAGCCGTTCTGATTCTCTCTGCAGGATTGTCACGTCTTCATCGGGTCCATCTGAGAAGATCACCAGAACCTGATGGATCAGCCACACGTTAAACTAAAGTCTCTGAAACAACTTCGGGTTATAGAAGAATCAGTCTGGAACCATCTGACCTTTGATTAAAGGAATTTAAAACTTTTTATGGTCAAAATAAATCCATCATTTCTGTTTCCTGTAGTCCAAAATGTGTTTAACAAACAGAAACCTTCACGACTTCACAGTTTACTTAAACTGATTCTGGATCCAGATTTGTTGTTTTGGCATCAAGGAACAGAAACACAAAGATCCAACATCTTTGAACAATTTGAAAACCATTACAGTAACGTCCCTGAACTCCTGAAAATGATCCAAAAATAATCAGATGTGAGTCAGAAACAGCAGAGCGATGCTGTCAGGATGCATGGTTCTGGTCTGGGAGAATCAGGCCAAAGCAGCTCACTTCCAACAGAACAATTCAGCTTTATTCAGCAATAAAAAGGAAGAGTCGATTTAGCCGTTTGTCCTCCCAAAAGACACAATAGGTTCTGGG
The DNA here is from genome assembly GCA_006937985.1 of Aphyosemion australe. Classification (NCBI taxonomy): domain Eukaryota; kingdom Metazoa; phylum Chordata; class Actinopteri; order Cyprinodontiformes; family Nothobranchiidae; genus Aphyosemion; species Aphyosemion australe. The sequence continues at coordinate 134,269 of SSNS01000176.1, read as the reverse complement.
AGGACAGTGTCTCACCTTCACGCCAGCTCTGGAGTCAGACTGGAACTTCTCCTGGAAGGATCTGAGCAGGGCCGAGTTGAGGTAAGTAGGCTGGTCCAACCTCAGGGTCATGACCTTCTTCACCACGTCCTCACTGTACGCCTCGAAGTTGAAGTCGTGCAGGCGGCGTCCGTCGCGGCCCGCCACACGGTAACCTAAGCTGGTGCTGATGGGCTCGTTGGTGCAGCATAGGCGCGGTACCGAAGAGAGGTAGTGAGCGATCTCTGGGAGGAAGGCCTGCAGCTTGATCTGGCCGCTCACCAGCATCTCACCAGCCGCTCCACTACGCTGGGAGATGTCGAATCCCATGGCGATGTCAACAGAGCATTCTGCAGCAGAACGCCATCATATTAGCCAGGAAGAGACAATCAGAACCACTAAACCCTCCAGACCCACCTGTTGGATTGAGCGGTACTTTGGACTTGCAGATGGTGTTGACCACCTTCTGTTTGATGGTCTCCAAGTCGCCAAAGTTGTTGACAGTAAACAGCCGGCCTGGATCCCCAGTGATCTGCAGCAGCTCTAGATCGTGCACATCTCCAACGCCGATGGCAAACATCTCGATTCCCAGGGCTCGGAGACGCAGCGCTGCATCCTCCACGTCGTCTTGTGATTCTCCGTCTGTGATCAGAATCAGATTCTGGGAGATCCCTGCAGACCTACGGCTGCCGTGCGAAGCCTCAAAGTATTCCCGGATGGAGTCCAGGGCGAGTCCAATGTTGGTGCCTCCACCCACCTGATTCATACTCAGGATGTGGCTGGACACCGCCTTCTCATTGTAGAACTGGTTCAGGTAGAACTCGTGCTGAAAACTGGTGCTGAACTGGGCCACTCCGACGCGCACAAAATCCTCACTGACATTAAAGCTGTTCACCACTTCCACGGTGAACTTCTTCATGGTGGTGTAGTCGGACGTATCAATGCTTCCAGACTGGTCAATGAGGAAAACCAGGTCAGCCTGCTGTTTCTCACAAACTGGGAAAACAAAGAGGAAATCCAAGTTATGCGCCCCCTACAGCTGGACCTTATAAACAAACAGCTGAATCCTTCAGCCAGAGGGTTGAAGGATCAGATAAATATAAGCTTCAAATAAATGTGTCCATCCCCTCGTCCACATCCTCGGGACGAATGTGTTTAGAATCACTCAGATTTGAGGAGTTCATACTTTTGTGTTTTTGACCCTTCAGAGCCACCGTTCAGACTCTGATGCAAAAAGCTTTATTAGAACACGGACTTGATGTTAGTGGACATTTATCTGGCCTTGTCTGACCAGAGGGACCATGATAAGGCGTCGTCCTTCTTACCTGGCTTGGTGGAGTTGCAGAGCACCTGGGTGATGTTCTTGTGGAGCGTTTCCAGGGCAGCAAAGTTGTCCACGTAGAAAACTTTGGACGTATCCTGACCAGCCATGATCTCCAGCTGTGTCACGTTGGCTCCTTCCACTCCAATACTGAAGACCTGGACTCCTTTGTCCCTCAGCGCCACCGACGGCTGCACCAGACTGTGACGGTCTGTAGCGTCTCCATCTGTGATCACCATGAGGATCTGAGGCACTCGTAGCTCTGCCCGACCTCCATGCTCAGCATCAAAGAACTGGAGGCAGTACTTCAGGGCCTTTCCAGTGTAGGTGTCTCCATACGGGGACTTCAGGTCTGATATAGCTTTAAAAACCTCCTGTCTGGTGCTGTACTGGTTCAGAGTGAAGATAGACTTGGGGTTGGTGGAGTAAAGGATCACACCGAAGCGAGTCAGGTCTTTGCCAACCGTGGTCTGGTTCACCATGGACTGCATGAACTTCTGCATGCTTCTGAACTTGGGTAGGGTTATACTGGTGGAGCCGTCCACCAGGAAGATAATGTCTGCTTGTGCTGTCTTCTTACAGTCTGTTTGGGAGAAAAAAATGAAAACCAGTCAGACAAAAGAACTAAATAGATAAATAAAGCCTCCTCCACCCTGAACCCGCTGCACCTCTTCTAGCTTCACCTCTGAAGTCCTTCTGATACTGTTGGGTGTTTTATGGTTAAACGTTGGGCTGCACAATATAGGATCAAGTTCACAAGGCAATTTTTTCCAACCCTGCGATTTTGAAAAATACAAGAATTTGACTTGAATAATACTTGAGGTTATGCTGCACTCCTGCCATCTGGATGACAATTAACCCCGTTGGCGTTTTACATACCACGGGAGGTAAATTACATTTTCCAGGTCAAATTAGCATCATGACACAATCATAACTGTAGACACAGTAAACGCTTTAGTCAAACCACTCAGAAAGGCAGAAGAATGTCTAACTCACTGAAGCCTCATATGATTGAACCTTTTACATCCAAAAGGGTCCATTTAATATCTGCCAATAAAATATTTCATTTATAACTACAATAAGTCTTACGTCCAACATAACATACTGCTGAGTAGTTTTCATCATAACTTCTGTTAGCATTCTCACATTAGCTTCAAATGTTAGCTCCCACCTTGAGGTGTAAGCTTATGACTAACATCTTACCTGATCTAATAGGTGAAGGGTCTGCTGAGGCAAACTCTTCAACTATTGGCCAAAAGATCAAAAGTACTGGCACCTCATCTCACGTGTGTAGCTCGAACCAATTGTGGCACAATATGTTGTTGATTGACACATCAAATAGCCAATGACATTCAGAAAATGATACCTCCCATCACATCACCAATCACTCGTGGTCTAGTTCAGCAAACTGTGGGTCGCTGGGTGCCGGGGACCCATAACATTAGATCATGAGACTACTTTGAGTTCTCCAACATAACAGCAGGACCTGTGAAGTGACTAATGCACACGCATTGCGATGTAGATGCTTACACGTAAGATTGAGCAACTCTAGTTAAAAGGTTGAAATTCTCACCTCTCTCTGGATCACACAGTTCCAAGGACACCTGTCTCTCCAGGTCCTGCAAAGCGTCAAAGTCCCTCTCAGAGTAAATCCTGTCAGGTGATCCACTGATCTCCAGCAGCTGGGTAGTGTTGGCATCCACCACTCCAATGGCATAGACCAGGACCCCCTTGGCCCTCAGAGCCTCAGCTGGACCTTTGACCTCATCTTGGGCTTCTCCATCGGTGATAACTATGAGTCTCTGTCGTAGATCTGGACGTCCCCCTCTGGCTGAATCAAAGTATTGAGACACCTCGCTGATAGCTCGGCCTGTCAACGTTCCTCCACCTATCTGACGAAGGCCATCCACCGCCACCAGAAGGTCCTTCTTGGTAAAGTATTGTTTGAGAGGGAACTCCAGCTGCTGGACGGTACCAAACTGCATGACACCAACGTGAACATCGTTCTCCCCTATGAAGGATGTACCAATGATGGACTTCATGAAGTCTTTCATTTTTTTGTAGTCTTCTGGGTAGATGCTCCCAGAACTATCGATGAGGAACAGGAGGTCACCTGGTACGTCTTTGCAAACTGTGGACAAGTTAGAACAAACATCTCAAGATGTGTTGGTTCTCCTGGAATCATTTGATTTTGAGATCATTTGATAATCACTAAACATATGAGTATAAGTCAGAGAGAGTGTGGTCACCATCTGCGTGGACAACTCCTTAGAGGGTTATCAAAGGAAATCAAACACATCTGGAATTAACTCTCCTCACGAAACCAAGAATTTATCTATGGAGCCTCCATGTGGAAGTAAACCGTTCTCCATGAGTTTCCCAGCAGATTCAGAAATAAGACATTCTAAGTCCAAATAGTTAAATATGGAGTGAGATATTTGTTAATGCCGGCTAGCTTCAAATCTTGATCCCTAAACCCTGACCCTGGAGTCCAGTTCTAATCCTGATTCCAGACCTTGACCCTACAAAACTTTCTTAATTCTGTCTCATGAGTGTATTTGGATCTTCTGGGATTGTAAAATCATGAATGTCGCTTCACTGAAAATGATCTGGATCATCTACCTAGAGAGGATTGTTGAGTGGTTTCCTCCCACAGATGTTTGACCTTTCAGTCCACACCATCAGCCGCGTACAGTGCCTTGCAAAAGCCTTCATAACCCCTTGAACATCTTGACACCGTACAAGCACAAACTTACATGTTTTAATTGAGATTTTCTCTGATAGACCAACACAAAGTAACACATAACTGTGAAGTGGAATTAAACTAATAAATGGCTTTCAAAATTTTAAGCAAATATAAATCTGAAAATTGTATTGTAGTGAAAATGTGTAAAAGTTCAAGGGCTATGAATGCTTAAGCTCCAACTTCTCAGGTGAGAAATAAAACACCAACTTTAATCTGAAGACTGATGTGGTCCAACCAGACCGTTAGTGTTAAAATATTCTAATGAAGACCCAAAGAGAGTGGCTTACCATCTGTTGTACAGATGTCGGTGATGATGTCATCTTTGATCGGATTTAGGGCATCAAAGTTGTTGATAAAGAAAGTCCTCTTAGGGTTTCCTGATATTTCCTTTAGTTCCTCTTCATCAGCTTCCTTCACACCGATGGCGTAGATGACCACACCTTGCTTCCTTAGACTCTCCGCTGGAACCTTGACCTTGTCGGCAGACTTCCCATCAGTGACAACCACCAGATACTCTCGGACTTTGTGTCCTCGAGAGGCCGCGGCTTTCTGGAACAGAGGGCCCATGAATGACAGAGCTTCCCCCGTCTCTGTGCCACCTCCAATCTGCTGGATTTCCTCCACAGCTTTCCCTAGCGTCTGTGCATCTGTGTAGGTGGTCAGATCAAACTCCAGGTTTGGGTCATCTGCATATTTGACAACCCCTAGGCGGACGTGGTGTGGACCAATACGGAAGGTGTCGATGAACTCAAGAATGAACTTTTTCATGTCGTGGAAGTCTGATGGGTAAATACTTCCAGAGTGGTCGATGAGGAAGAAGATGTCTGCTTCATCTGTCTGTATGCAGCCTGCAATAGAAACACAAACATGTGGATGTTATTCCCAGAAACGTTCTTAGTTCTTAGTGGGAAGCGGCTCTTGGGTGTATATTTTTCAAATACTGGTTCTGACCTTCTTTGATCCCGATTCTCCTGGTACTGACTGAGAACGCCTGGTGAATGATGTTGTAGCAGAGGCTCCTCTGAAGGCTCAGCTCCAGAGACTTGAGTTTAGCAAAGCTGTCCACGATGAAGACGTGTTTCTGTGGAGGATAAGAAGCCATCTGCTGCAGCTCGACCTCGTTGGCGTTCTCGACTCCTACAGAATAAACAGTGACTCCAGCACGGCGAAGCTCAGCTGCTGCTAGGCTCACGTTGTCCTGAGACTCTCCATCTGTGATCACCACCGCTACCTGCTGGATACCTTTATCCTTCCGGCTTCCTTTATCTGGGATGAAGACGTTCTCCTGGGTGAAGGTCAGGGCAGCTCCTGTGTTGGTACCTCCTCCGTGGTAAGGCAGGATCTTAATGAAGTTTAGCAGTTCGTTTTTGTCGTTGAACGTGTCCAGGTAGACCATCGCTGAGGGTTTTGTGTTGTACATGACGATGCCCACTCGGACTCGGTTTAGACCGACTTCCAGGCCGCTGATGATGGAGTGTAGGAAGGTTCGGACCAGCTGGAAATTGGCAACTCCGATGCTTCCAGACTCATCAACGATGAACACAACGTCGGCCAGTTTGGCGGCTCTACAGTCTGCAGAAAAGATTTAAATCAGATTACAGAAGGTCAGCGTGTTTTGCCTGAGAAGATGAAAAGATAAATGGCCTGTATTTATATAGTGCCTTCTAGAGTTCTACAACCCCTCAAGGCGCTTTACAACCCAGCAGTCATTTATCCATTTACGCTGGTGGTGATGAGCTACAATGTAGCTACAGCTGCCCTGGGGCACACTGACAGAAGTGAGGCTGCCGTACACAGGAACCACCAGTCCCTTGGACCAACACCAGCAGGCAAGGAGGGTGAAGTGCCTTGCCCAAGGACAGAGCAACTGCGGCAGACTGGGCAGGGCTTGAACCTGCAACCCTCCAGTTATGGAGTGGGTACTTAACTCCTCTGCCACCATCACCTTGAAGGACTTCTTAATCTGATGCATCAGCCTCCTGGATTGGTTACAAACAACTAACGTCTTACATAAAAATAGGAAAAGGCCAGAGCACCCATTAAATATTTTCACTGTGAGTGCTCTGGCCTTTTCCTATTTTTATGTCATTGTTCTTTGGCTGTGGAGCACCATTTTGTGAGTGGATTATGCGCAGAGGATCCTTTATTTAACTAACGTCTTACCTTTGGTAGAAAGCTCTCTGAACAACCTCAGTTTAGAGAAACAGAGAAAAGTTCTAATTAGACAGAGGAGCTGATGAGGACAACGCTGACTAAACACAACTTTAAAAAGGACATCTTATGACTCCTTTAAAGTTATAGCAGGTCTATGGTCTCATATAAAGCGATCTTAGCTGTTTTTTTTTCAATACCTTCCAAAATGAGCTGTCTCAGGGCTCTGTCACTTTAAGGAAAGCAAACAGTTGCTGGCCACACCCACTCATCCCCTGATTGGCTGATATACGGTGAGGAGCTGGGGTATCCAGGAGGGGCTCGGAGTGGAGCAGCTGCTCCTTCAGCAGCAACGGGTGGGGGGTGTTTTATGCTAAAGTCCCTTATTGTGACATCACAAAAAGGGACTTTTCAAATGGCTTGTTTTAAACAGATCATTCCTAAAACAAAACACTGACAGAACAGAGATGGATGGGTTTGATCATGTTTGTAGTGTTTATAGAGGCAGTAGAGGCCCACATGACAGCACAAAAGGATGTGAAAAGCGAGTTTGGCATATGTCACCTTTAATGTTTATCGGTTTATATAAAAACTATCAGAAACTGTTTCACTGCCAACAGATGTTTTTTTCTCACTGGAGCAGAAAAGCTGGCATCAGCTAGCTATGCAGCGAAACTAACAAAGCACCTCGTTGAGTCATCAACAGAAACAGGCTTCAGTGAACATCAATGCTTTCATTCTGAAAGACCGCACCTGGCATCTGTTTTTCCTAAGCAGCAAACTCATTGGTGTCCTTTCCTGGTCCTTGAGGGTAACTACCTTGACTGTTCTGGATGTTTATCTGACTTAATGGATGAATTATCTTCTCAGCAGGATCTGTAGTTCTGCAGAAACCCAGTGATGACCTCTTGATTCAAATTAGCTGCAGAGAAACATCTAAACATGCAGGACGGTGACCCTCCAGGACCAGGACAGGACATCACTGATTCAGCCGCAGCAGCCAGATCAACAGGTAATATAATGAAATCTTTCAGGTATCCTTACCTCCAGTTAGAGAGGTCTCTGTTTCCTCGGTCTCAACAGTCCTGCGGAGCAGAGGCGTAATGGTGGCGTTGAACTGGTAGACATAAGGTGACGTGGATATCACTCGTAGTTCTCTCATCGACGCACCGAGGCTCATTCCCACGACAGTTATTCCAGCTGATTTGATCAGACGTGCTGGCTTAAACACGGGATCGTCAGAATTCTTCCCACTCAGGACTACCAGGAACTGTTGGTAGCCTTGAGCCGCTCTACTCCCTGCCTCTGCGGTGAAGAAGGATTTGCTGGCGTACAGCAAGGCAGCGCCCAGGTTTCGTGGGTCTGTTGGTGAAAGTCGGAGTTGGCGGAAGCGTTTGACAGCAGCCTGAATCTCCTCCTTGGTTTGGTGCTTATTGAGAAGAAAATCCACCTCCACCTGTTGCCCGTACTGGGCCAAACCGAGGCGGTAGGCTGAAGCATCAAAGTTCAGCTGATTGGACAGTCGGATCAGGATGTTTCTGACCTGCTGGAACTGAGTCGCTGTGATGCCACCATCCACGAGGAAGAAAATGTCTGCAAACTTTTCAGCCAAGGCTGAAAATAAAAAACAAAACACTGGTCAGGTCAGCCTCTTCCATAGAGCCGTTTGTTAATCTGGATTATGTTTAATCTGAACCCACTCACACCCACAACTCCTAAGTAAAAAGATATTCATGCATTTAGTTAGTAAAAACTCAATTCCATAAAAAATCATTAAGTTCAGTCTGATCTCAGACATCACTGGAGCCAGAATAGGATCTTCTACCAAACCTCTGGTTTCAGACATGGGGAGACATGTTTAGAAAGGTCAAGATCATTTATAATAGTAAAGTAGAGATAGATCAGCTGACTGTGGACAGGTGTGTCCGGTCCATGGCCATCTAGCTCACCTTGCCTCTGGTCCTCCATGGAGATGCAGACAGTCTGCAGCAGACCTCCCTTCAGCTTCTGCAGGGCCTGGTAGCTATCGATGGTGAACAGGAAGCGAGATGGTGGTCGGTTAGCGATAGACTCCAGCTCCTCTAGGTTGGCCTGTCCCACTCCGATGGCGAACACGATGACCCCCTGCTGTCGAAGCCTCTGGGCCGGGCCATCCACATCATCTGCCGAATCACCGTCGGTGATGACCACAGCGATCTGAGGCACCCGCTGACTGGCTCGGCTCCCTGCCTCCTCAGTGAAGTACTGAGACAGCAGGAAGTCAATGGCTTTGCCCGTCTCTGTGCCTCCTGTCCGGTAGGGAAGGCTGTCAACCGCAGCCAGCAGAGACTGGGCGTCCAAGTGGTCCTTCAGCAGGAACTCTTGGTAGGTTTCATCGCTGTACTGAGCCAAGCCGACACGGACGTTGTCTGGGCCGATGTCCAGGCCTGAGACGATGCTCTTGAGAAACTGCCGAACTTCCTGAAAGCTGTCGATGCCAATGCTGGTAGAGCCATCGACCAGGAAGACAATGTCAGCCACGGTGGCTTTGGCACATTCTGAAACAGATTAGAGTTTAGTAGATTATTGATCAAATGAATCCAGGTGCCAGAGCTAAACCTCAGAAACTGAACGGGTGCATAAAGAATCACTGCTTTACCTGTGTAAGTTACGGACCTTCAGCAACAACTCCTATCACAAAAATAACTTCTGTGACTGTGAGCCGAAAGTTTCTTCACCTTTCACCAGAACAAAAACTAGCTGGTTCAGGGTTTCTCCCATCAGCAAGCAACATGTTTTACTCTAAAACCTCGACCCTGATTCAGTAAAGGTCCAGATTTGTGGATCTGATATGTGACATGGTTCTGACTTGTCTTTCAGCTGGTCCTAGACCAGACTGAGCCTGAATGCTGGATTAGAACCAGTTGTCTGGGGTCTGACTACAGACCAGACTCAACCTGCTGGTCTAGGATCTGTGTGTTCTAGTCTGAGCTCTCATGTTCTGAAGGTCTGCTCTCTCAGACCTTCTGAGGAGACTCTGGGTCCACGAGCCATGTGAGAGGAGGAGGATGGTGGAGAGGACCTGGTAGAGCTGAACATGTCTGAGACAAAGGTTCACTTGATTCTAAGGGTAAGAAATGAGAGCTGCTTTGGGATCAGATTACCTTGAGACAGTTGCAGATGTTGTCTCTTTGCTTCCTCTACTGTCGTGCACAGCGTCTGGACGATGCTCTGAGAAATTCCGTGCAACGCGGCAAAATCGGACACACTGTGGACGTGTTGGCCATACGGCTGGTTTGCGATCTGCTTCAGCTCCTCTTCATCTGCATCTTTGATACCAATAGCATACAGAGTGATCCTGCGTTTCCTCAGCTCCTCGGCGTAGGACTCTACCTCATCCTGTGATTTGCCGTCAGTGATGACCACAGCGATCTGGGGTACTTCCTGCTCAGCTCGGCTTCCGGCTGCTTCCACAAAATGCTCCTTCAGCATGAAGTCCAGCCCTTTACCCGTGTTGGTTCCACCTCCCCGGTAAGGCAATGACTTGATGTATTGAAGGATGTCCTCCTTGCTCTGGTAGGTGTTGAGCTGGAACTCCGTGCGTGGACTGGTGCTGTACTGGACCAGGCCAATCCTTACGTGATCAGGACTGATGTCAAAGCTGTTGACCAGTGTGACCAGAAACCGACGGATCTGCTGGAAGTTGTCAGAGCCGATGCTCCACGAGCCATCCACCAGGAAGATGATGTCAGCTACAGCTTCTTGAGTGCAGACTGAGAGGGAGGGTTGGAGGTCATGGACGGGTCCTACAGACATCTACAAAGAAAAACTCCACAGACCTGAACGGGTCCTGGGTCTACCACAGCATGCTAGCCACTGGTGAGGGAGCATCAGCGTGATCTATGGGGGGTGGGGGGTGTTGCGTGACTTGTGATGCTGTCCAGCTAGAGACCATTTCTGGACAGCAGCAGAGATGCGTGAGGAAACTGAAGCATGCAGGTGAAGCTCAGGCCTTCAGAAAACAGCGATGAAATAAAAACAAGCGGATCCAGTCTGATCTGGTTCTGTCTGCATTCCACTGAGACTTTATTTTATTTACACTCGGAGGATCAGCACTCAGCTGGAAGCAGGATCCATATTTATCATAGTTAGCTATTTGAGATCGTTTAAATATTTTCTTTCAAACAAAATAAAAAATATCCAATTAAACATCAGATCATAATAACTGGGACTTTATCTCATTTGAATCTTAGAAGTGAAATCTGTGTGTAAAGCTGAGGGAAGGGTGGGGAAAGGGGCTCATGTGGACAATCCGTGAGTAATCATCATCTTACCTGCAGGAATCAATTCTGATCCAAACAAACTGAAACATCTAACTCAGCAGCAGCTCATCTAAACTTTACATTAGAACAGGTGTGGGCAACTCCGGTCCCACCCCTGCATTAGAAGGTTCTGATCCAACACATGGATGTTCCTTGGTTCTGAACTTGGAGACAAACCAGGAACATCCACTAACACCAAAGAAATGAAAAAATGTAGTTTTAGATGTTAAACATTCCCTCGCTGCTCTCATCATCTCTGAATTCAGTTTGTTTGTCAGGATTTCTCCCAGATTCTCTAAGGGAAGAGCTCAGAAAGGTCAACGGTCAGGGTTTGCACCACATGGTGCACGGCCTGTGTGTAAGAGTGTGGGTGTTTCTTAATGTCAAGGAACCTCGCCTTGATGCCTTGGTCCCGCCCTGGTTGCCTTGGAGATACGTCATCAGGAATCGCCAAGGTGTGCTCCTATCGGTTCCAATGTTCATGTGCTACCGAGGCGTCTGTCCTCTGTTTGTTAGTCGTTTAGCTAACTGACCAAGGATACATGAGAGGTGCCTTGTTGCCTTCTCTCGGTCAAAAATTTCCCAGAATGCAGCGCGGTATTTTCAAACAGATGTGATCAGGAGCCGGCAGCAGCTACTTCAGGGGCAAATTTCCAGTTTAAATGTAAGTCAACTAATTGTAGCTATTGGTCTTCCAAAGCAGTTATCTATGGTTGGTTAGTTGCTTAGTAGTTGCAGCTTCAGTGGCTAGCAGGCACTAACTCACTTACATATTTGATTTAACCAATATATACACAATTAAAAAAGTAAAAGGTTCGATATACATCTATATTGAAACTTAACATTACTATGATGGGCGGGACGTAAACACAGAGTGTAAGAAGAGGGTGGGCTCTGGCCAGCCACGGTCACGTGAGGTAAGTCTGTTCCATTTAACTGTTTTCATTGACCAAGGAAGGACAGTGTCCTCGTAAGAAAGGCACCTTGACATTGAGAAACACCCTCAGTGTGTGTATGTTTGTATGTGTGTGTGTGTGTTTGTGTGTGTGCGTGTGTGTGTGTGTGTGAATGTGTCCTGTGAAGCTGTGTAATCAGACCCACCTGTGGTCTGAGCAGTGACTCCATATAAACAGGTGACTCCGATGAGGAAGAGCAGGAGACTCCGCCTCCCCCTCATACTGGAACGACTCAGGTTTTCCTCTTCCTGCAGCACAAACACAGAGGCTGTAAGTGTGAGCGCGCGTGTGTGTGTGTGTGTGTGTGTTAGAGTTCTGCTCTGACACGCTGCAGTTGTACCCAGAGATCCTGCTCCAGGTCACAGTTTGGATAAAGAGCTAAATGGGTTGGGAATGTTTTTGGGAACCAAATGTAGAATATCTGTAATGACCTTCAGCACAATAAAACTCCTGTCTCAGTAAAGTTTCTGTTCTCTGGTCCAAACCCGCCACAGGACTGAGCGTATTAGACAGCCATGCTTGTTTCAATGATCCTCTATAGAAAAGAGCCTTATTAAAACAATCACTAATTAATTTTTGTTCTGGAAAAGTGAAAAAGAAAAACGTTTCGTTCAAAACTTATCTTCAGGTAGAATAAATTATACAAGTTTTTTTTTAAACTAGAAACAGTTTAATCAGTATGCAAACATGAGTGGCCATCTTGTTTTTGTACTGACTCATTAGTGCTGCACACAAACTCCTCCCTCAATAACTGGAGAGACAAGAAAACACGTTTAAAATGGAGCTGTTATTTAGTAAAACCTCAGCGCGGTTTTCAGCTCATATTTCAGGGATTTCACAAACTGACTGGTTACTTTGACAAGTTTCATCACATCTGAAAACAAGACGGGAAAAAATAACTTCCAGAAAGTGTCAGAGACAAATGTCCCAATTTTAACCCACCCTTCCCAGTCATTTACACGCCAGTTTCCCGTTTCTTCAACACGTTTTCCAGCTCCATTCCAGTTTAGGAGGGTGTCTCCCACAATAAATCAATAATTATCTAAATTAGGAGTCACGGCACACGATGCTGAACTAATCACCCTGAGCAACATAAAACAATAAATCAGATGAAATTACAAACATCTGGATTACAGCAAAGATAGTAAATACCATCATAACCCCCCCCCCCCCCCCCCCCCCCCAGGTCTCTGGCGGAGGATCTACGAGATTAAAGTAATTAAAGTAGAACCAGAATTCTCACTTTCTCTTGGTTTTGTGATTTTCTGTCCAGAGATAAGTGATCTGTCGATCTGGAGGTGGGTGGAGTCAGGGTCAGCTTTTGTGTTTTTAAATGGACCCTTTTGTAGTTTTCACTTGATTAAGCCCAATGACGTTATTATCTCTAAATAACAGCAGTTATATGAATTAACCCGAGGAGTTGTCCGTGAGACAGGTTCATACCCCACCACCTACTGACTGGTGTTTAACTGGTTCCCAGCATTGAGGCTCTGTAAAAAGCAGTGGTCTCTACACATTTAATACATTGTCTATGAATGAACCCCCCCCGCACGCACACACACACGCACGCACGCACACACACAGATTCCTGTCTCGTGACCCTAACTCATCTGTAGAGGAACAAACACTTTATGCACGCAGCCATTCAACCAACCATCATATTTCCTTCAAAGTGCTTCAACCCTCCATGTGATCTTCCAGAGGAGCCTGCAGCAGAAAAATCACTTCGGACCCATTCAGAACCATGTGGATCCGCTTATGTCTAACCAGCTATTTCCTGCCATCTGCAGGCACCAGACTCTGTCTGGCCGCATCACAGCTAGGATGAATGGGAACGCTTTATTGTCACTTGATGGATTAGTTCTCAGAGAAGCATCCTGCTGGTTTGTAGCAGCGCTCTACTCTCACGGCAAACCCCAAACGTCTCCAGATCTTATAACCGATCCGTTCCTCCAGAGCTCCACTGCCACATAAACACCAAACATCACAGCTTCCTACAAACAGAATTAGAACTAATTTGTCTCCTGATTCTTTTGGATTAACTGGGACAGAGCAGAGATGTTTACCCAGAATGCACTGCAGCACAACCAGCTGTCGGCGCGGTGTTGGAGGGCTGAAGGTTTGGGCTGGTTCTGCAGCTACCACCAGGAACTCCTCTAGATACCAAAGAGTGAGACCTTGGACCACATTGGGTCACAGGGCAGAACCATGATCCAAACACAGCAGCACACCTACAGAACCAAGAAGCTGCAACGGTCCAGTCTGAGTCCAGACCAGAACTGGAGCAGAACTAATTTTCTGCATGCTGAAGCAGTGTTGGAGAGAAGGGAGAACTCCTCCAGAACCGTCCTCCTCCCTCTGATCTCCCTCGTATCCCCCAACCCCCCCATGCCGGGTTTTTACGGAGTTTCCAGGATGATTTACCCTCCTGAGATGTTTCGATGAAGCAAATATTTCTGAGCTGTTTTAACACGAGTTTTTACTGGGGGACCCTATGTGTGTGTGTGTGTGTGTGTGTGTGTGTGTGTGTGTGTGTGTGTGTTCCAGGTCTGTGTTTAATCACTGGCCCTGCGCGGGGCTGTAACGGGGATCATGTGAATCTAATCACAGCACGGAGGGCCTCTGCATTATTTAAGCATCAGCTCTGTTTACAGGAGTCTCTGACTGGTTCGGTTCTGGTTCGGTTCTACAGATGAAATGTTTGATGTTAAAGAATGAGGAGCGTTCTGTTTAGAGCGTTGGCCCCAAACTGAAAAGAGGCCCGCCCGAGCAGACCGGGTCAGAGAATCAGAAGGATTTCCTCTCGATGAGGACATTACAGTCCAGATGGTTCTGTGGAGGTTGGACTCAGGTTAAACGGGCCAGAATCATCTAGACCAAACAACAAAACCAGCTGAGATTGTCCTGGTCCCTGGTCTGATCTAGTGCTGAAATCTTTAAATCCTGTTTTTATTTTCTCAGATGAAACATCTCAGAGCGGCGCTACTGGGTCAGGGAAGACCCGGTCTTCTCTGATCGGGTCAGGACCAAGGCTTTGCTCAAACCTGGACATAATTCCAGAATGAAACCACCAGGTTCCATATAGCAGGTTCTGTTGTGTGAGACTGGACCCCATGTAGGAGAAGATACTGGGCCCAGTACCAACTAAACAGAATTTAACTCCTAGAGAGTTCTAGCTAAAAAACTCCAACAGAACCAGTCTTTTAGAGGTCTGATCAGGGTTCCCAGGACTTAAATGAGAACCAGAACCAGCGGCAGAAGTAAATGGGTTTTACTGGTTTCTGTCAGCTCTCACAGCAGCAGATGATCTTTTCTAAAACTCTGATCTAATTTTAATACCAGAACCTTCTCAGAACCCAGACAAGTCTCCTTTTGGTGCCTTTAGGGTTCTGATGAGAATAAAACACTCACAACTGCTCAGAGAGGACTGCCCCCACCCCGGGGGCCCGGCTGCAGCTCCAGGACTGATCCAGGATCAGACACATCCACATCTTGGCTGCACATGTTGAACAGCAGAGTTTTATTCAGGTAATGGACGACAGGTGCTGAGTAGAGCTCAGGACCATGAAGTCCAGTCGATCAGAACCTGGATTACCAAGATTTAGTCTGAGATGACTTAGACCACATCAGAACCTCGTTCTCGAATTGTCTCCAGAACATTATTACAGAGTTCGGTAGTCCTCCATAATCCCACATCCAGACGGGTCTGAGGGTCCAGAGGAACTTCTCCGTCTGAAAGCCTTCAGAGTTCAGACGAAGTTCTCACAGTTTAACGATGTTTACGTTTCATTCATTAAAGCTAATCTGCACGAGAAGACGGGTTCTGGGATCAAAGACCGTTGAGGTTTAGTCTTGTTATTGTTGTCTGTGGTGAAAACAGATTTCCATTAGAACCCTCTAAACGCAGCAGGAACTCCAAAATACAAGTTAGGAGCAGAGAGGAATGCTGTTGTGAGTCTGTGACTTCACACCTGCTGGGTCTGGGTCTGATGGGGGGGGGGGGGGGGGGGTGTGTTACATTAAAAGTACTGTTGGAAGTGAAACTGGGGAGAGAAACAAACACTAAACAGAACCTCTGATCCAGGATCAGCTCTGACCCTAAAGCACAAACATAGATTTTGATACTTTCAGAGTAAAAGCTGCATCCTGGACCCTGATAGGGCAGCCGTGGCTGAACAGGGAGAGTGGTTGTCCTCTGATCTGAAGGTGAGAGGATAGATCCCCAGGCCCTGCAGAAAACGTGCCGAATGGTATGGATGGGTCAAATGCAGAGAACAGTTTCCCCAAAGGGATCAATAAAGTATAAATTATTATCATTATTATTATTATGTGGACCCTGGTGTCCTGGACCCTGGAGTCCTGGACCCTGCTCCCTGATTCGTGCTGATTGTATTGTTCCAAACACAGATGTTGGTAATCTAAACTCCGATTGTAAAGAATGTTTACAGACGGGGATGTTTGGACCGGCGCTGAGAAGAAACAGCTCTCTGCTCTTAGAACTTTACGTATGTGAGTGCTGTGTGGGCCAGCAAACCCGAACACGTCCGTCCACATGTTGTGGTTCAAGGTTTTAAGCTAAATGTAAATGTGATGAAGAGCAGATGTTCCTGATCCACTTTTATGGCTAGAAGCATGATGTCATCATAACGCTAAACAGCTGGAACACAAACAGCCATCAGTCAGCAGACGTCTCAGACATGAACCGCTGCTCTGCTGCTTTCCTACTGCCGGCTGAACGTACCCAAATCCAACCGTTCTGGTCCGGTGTGACCCAGATCTGATGGTTTATGACCATCTGGACTGAACATGTTCCTATGTGGTCCTAACCCAGATCTAGATCGGATTCAGTCTGAGACGCTCATCAGACTTCACATTTCCATTCAGAGAGGGAAGCAGTGAGATCACTTTTTTTACAGAAAGGACTGAAGTGGACCCTGGATCGGACCGGTCCAACCAGAACTCACTGTGGGGAAAATAGTGGTTTTATACAGAAGAGATAGGAGTTAATTTACTGAGTTGGACCGACTCATCATCCATAAATCATTACAAACGTGCAACCTGGATTTTATGTTCATAAATATTATATGAGAACCTTCTCTGGTGGTCATGTGACCTGATCATCTGACCTAAAGTGACTCAACTGAAAGTGTTTTATTTGTTTAGGAGTTTCAGAGGTCTGGATCCAGCAGATGTGTGATGAGAGGAGATGTGTAGGATCAGTTTAGTCTCCAATGAAGAACTGATGATCAACAATCATCTACCAGGCGGAGGACAGCCAGTGAGAGCTGAGGTTCTCGTATCTTCCTTTAAGGTTTAATGATGCAGTAAAACTAATGACAGGCCAGAAGAACCAAACATCTGTCGGCCCTTGATAAGAACCTTCTGCCTGACAGCTGGGACCTTCACAGAGTGATCAGCTCCATAGCCAAAATCAGGTTAAGACTTACACCAGACCTTCACTGACTGCCTTTCATAATTCTTTCCTTAATAAAACAGATCTTTTTACACAATAAATGACATCAGGAGGGAAATTATTTGATTACATGAAGCAAAAAACAACAGAAGGAAAACACAGACAAAACCTCTAAAAACCTAAAACAAGCAACACCCACCAGGATTGACTCATTTTTTAAATGAAAACCACTTGGTATACAGTATATGGTGTGTGTGTGTCTGCTCATCCCCTCAAACCCCCAGTGAGTTGTGGTGGATGTCCGCTCATACTGATCCATGTTCTGTTGGAGGTTTCTTCCTGTTAAAGGTGAGTTTTCCTCTCCATTGTTGCTACATGCTTGCTTAGTATGAGGATTGCTGTAAAGTCACTGACACAAGTCAGTGACTCGATGCAATCTGCTGGGTTTTCTTTCATAGGAAATATTTAACTAATTGACATAATGAACTGAACTCAAATGAAATGTTTACTTTGTGAAGTGCCTTGAGATGACTCTTGTTGTGATTTGGCGTTATATAAATAAACTGAATTCAATTGAATTCAATTTCTGAGCTTTAATATGGTTTTTACTCTTGGTTCTGGGTAGGAATTAAAAACATGAGTAAAATGGTAAATGGCCTGTATTTGATATAGTGCCTTCCAGAGTTCTAGAACCCCTCAAGGCGCTTTACAACACAATCAGTCATTCACACATGCACACACACATTCACACGCTGTAGTAAAGTTACAAAACACATAAAAACCATCATGATATAATTTTATGGGTTGAATAATAAGGGATTTAAAGGTTGATTTACGTATTAAGTATGACCTGAACTTTTAATTTAATTCATAGTTTGTCAGGCATGGCTGAAGGAGGGAGAGCAGAACATTACCTGTATCGGGTGAGGGTTTGGCTCCAGAGCACTTCAGCAGATCAACAGGAAAGTCTACCTGAAACGCAAAACCCCAACTCTAATATTAAACTTTAATAAAAAAAAAAACTTCCAGCTTTACTGTGAAGCTATCAGGAATATCCTGATTTATCACCCAGTCATGTTGGAGAGAATCAGCATGTTCATGTTACCTTGTTCTTCATGTCTAAAGTTCAGATCATCTCCATTCCTGCTTAAACATGGATGTGTTTTACACCTAAAGTCCTGAAACTGAAACATCTGGATCTCTCATCATCACCATCTAAAAGTCCTCTGAAGTCTGAGCCACGTTCCCCCCAGCTCTGAATTCCATGTTTGGAAGTGTATGTTTCAGGTTCAGGGTTAGTGTGATCCATCAGTAGGATCACAGAGAGGAGAACGTACACAGAAGACAAGGGGACTTCCTGCTGTGAGACAAACTGTCTTCATGAGAGCAGATAAACAGGAAAACCTCTATCAGATATCAGAGACAAGCATCCAGGAGACGCATCAGCTGTTTAGACTCAAACCGCTGGAAAAGCTGTTCAGCTCCAGAGGGCATCTGTAGAAGTGTGTGTGTGTGTGTGTGTGTGTGCAGCAGAGTTGATAGGCTGGATTGAGATGCAGATGTTCCTCTGCTAGAACTCAGAATCAGATGGAGAACCTGAACTTCACTATACACGTACAGCTCCAGCCTGATGTTTCATGTTTACATGCAAAGAAAAGCATCTTAATAAAGCTGACTACACTTCAGGAACCATAAACACTGGTCCAGTTACACCAGCAGCAGAAGCCATGTCTCACGCTGGTGTCTCATTTCATCTAAAGGTTAAAACAGGAGTGTAAAAATGATTTGATCATATTAGACACCCCCAAAACATTCCTCTTTAAAACAGCATAGCAGCCAGCTGATATGAGAGAAAGTCTAAACACAACACAGATCCTGCTGGTATGAGCGGCATCCCGGACTCAGAACCACCATGATCCTAATCGGACCGGTTAATTAGTTCCTGGCTCCACCGACTCTCCTCATAATGACAGAACATTTAGAAATGTAAACATGACTAAACAAGGTCTCCTGCTCTCTCTCTGTCTCTCTCGCACACACACGCACGCACGCACGCACGCACGCACGCACGCACGCACGCACGCACACACACACATTGACATGAAGCAGCAGAGATGAAGCAGTGTCGACACCTACAAAGTTTATACAAAGAAGCGGCGTCTGTTTCAGGTCATCGGGAAAATTGAAGAGTGTTTAAGCAGAATAAGAAACAGATGAATGGATGAGGGGTGTGGGGCTGAGGTGGGGGTTGGGGGGCGTAGACGGGGAACTCAGCTGAAACTTTGAGGAACAAAATGTTTCAAAACTGATAAAAGCAGGAAGCTTTTGTGTTCTAAACTAAGAGAAGAAAAGGAAAATTTAATTGTGCAGCACTTTTCAAGGTAAAAATCACAATAAATAAATTAATAAAGGAAACAGAAAAGGAGCCTGAATAAATTAGTTTTCTACTGCTTTTTAAAGGAGACCACTGAGTCTGGAGGCCACAGCAGCAAATGATCTGTCGCCTAAGAGGAAAGATCATCCAAAAAATCCAATCCAATCCAATCCAATCCAATCTAATCTAATCTAATCTAATCTAATCTAATCTTGTTTTCTGTATAAACTAACTAATGGAACTGATCAAACACAACCTGACACAGCAGATCCTGGGTCAGCCTTTGACTCATTAGAATGCTAAACATAAACTAATGAATTTAATAATCTATTTTGATTTATTTTACAAAATGAATAAAAATAATCTAATCCCCATTTTCAGTTGGTTTTAAATTTAAAACCATTTTAATCATATAGGAATAAACTGCAGACCTCCACCACCATCAGGACATTTTAAACATTTTTTACCTTATAAGGGCAAAAATTAAATGAAGACTCATTAAGACCTAAAAGGCTTTACACACCCAAAGGATAAAATGTATAAATGCATAAAGGAGCGAAGACTTCAGAGTAAAAACAGCTTAATTCTGACTGATGAAGACCATGAGGAAGAACAGGCATCAGAGCCAAACCTGCTGCAGACTTAAGGCTGAATCAGGTAACAGAGCTGCACCAGAGTCAGCTTTCTGCTCTTCTTTCATCAGGATGCAGAGACAAATGAAGTCAGTCACTTACGGATCAGCCGCTCTGCGTCCACACCCTCCGCACGCCGAACACCCGAGTCCCACATCCATGTAGGGAGGTGCAGACCCGCTTCTGCAGGAAACACCTCCAATCACTGGCTCCTCCTACTGCTGCTACAGAGGTGGAGGAGACGCCCAGCTGCAGCAGCTCTGGAGGTTAAACATCTGTTTACTTTCTCCAGGCTTCAGTCACTAATTGACGATGGTTCCTCTGAAACAACAAAAACTGTTAGTTAATCATCTGGAGCGTTTAAGAGAACCAACTACACAGGAAGCTTCAAACATCAAGTCTCTGGTCAGCTGATTGATCCCTGACAGGTCAGAGGATTGTGGAATTCTGGGAAAATCTCCGTGTGTGAAATCCAGAATGATCTCTGACCCTTAAGGCAACCCCACATCAGAAACCAGCAGGTCACAGTCAGCAGCACCCCCACATGGACTCAGGAGAACCTCGGAAAACGACGCTGTAATGAATGCATGAATGTGTGGACCAAGACTAGAGCCCAGAACCCGGCCCATCGACCCACAGTTTATCAGAACATCTTACTCTTCCGGGAGGTGTCTGTGGCGAGCCAACCTGGTACCTGATGGCTCTTTTTCAGGTTTTTTGTATGAATCAATCAACACACGACCAGTGTCAGAACATCAGACACTAACCCTGAACCATTAGTTCAGCTCCAATGAGCCGGTTCTGCTCTGGGTGAGTCCATCGCTCTCAGAACCTCTGCAGCGGCTGCTCCGAGGAAGTCTGGTAGAGGATTACTGACTCTGTTTCAGATCAGCTCTACCAAATCCCATCTCCAGTTTAGAGCTGCTGATGTTTAAACTGGGTCGCTCCCAGTCCTTCCTAAGACTTTTCAGACTTTGGCTGATATGTTGCCTAGATAAATCAGGTTTTAACGTTCATGTGCAGCAGCCTGAGAAGCTGCTTTTTTGTTTTAACCTGATCTCTTGTTAGCCAGGTAAACTGTGTGATAAAACCAGGTGCAGTGTGTGTCCTGCTGATTTCACACACTGCACCTGGTTTATCACATGATTTACCTGTTTTTAACAAGGAACTCAGGGATGAAGAGTTCTCAGATCATAAACCTGTTCTATCAGACATCCCTTCTACTTCTACAGGTCGGCGCTGTGGGATGTTTAAGATGTGTATAAAGGGCCAGTGGCCCCATTAAAACCAGCTGCTCTCAACCCATTTACCAGAGACGTAGGTCTAACTGAAATCTCCTTCAACAGGGTCGTGTCTGATTACAGAAAAGAACTGACGTATCCTGGATCCAAACCAACAGCAGAACTGTCTCTCAGCACTGAACCAGAACAGAGGCTCATAACAAACTAGAGAGCATCAAACAGCTCCATCTGGAGACTGAAAACAGAGAAAGGATCTTGCAGGATTTAGATAAGCAGAATATTTTAAATGTAAATAACTCCTGTGTTAAACGTGTATTTATGATATTAAATCTGTGGTTAGCGCTGTTGCCTTGCAGCAAGGATGTCCTGGTTTCACGTCCCGGTCTGGGGTCTCTCTGCATTGGGGGTTGCATGTTCTCCCTGTGCACGCGTGGGTTCTCTCTGGGTACTCCGACTTCCTCCCACAGTCCAGGTCAGGTTGATGGGACTCTCTAAATTGTCCTTGTGAGTTTGTGTGGTTGTTTGTCCTGTGTGTCTCTGTGCTGCCCTGCGATGGACTGGCTACCTGTCCAGGGTGTACCCCGCCTGCATGCCCAGACTGCTGGAGGTAGGCACCAGCCCCCCGCCCCACAACCCTGCGTGGATATAGGAAATAGATGGATAAATCTGTGGTTTTGAAATCTTTGTAAATCACATTGTCTTTCTTGTTTCAGATTACCAGTAAATAAAATCCCGTTTAATTCATCTATTCCTCATTCAGTTGGACTTTTTCCTCACTTTAGCTGCATTTATTTCTGAACAAACTAAAACAAAAGCTTCTTAAACTCTAGAAGTGGGGTTAGGGGGTGGCTACTTAGGCTCAATTCCAAAAAGATCCAATCAGAACGGTTATTAAACATGATTATTCCATTTAATACATGTAAAGTAAAACTTATGATTAGCAGTTCTAGCAAATAAAACATCTTTATGTGTTTATAGTTCTGGTCCTCAATGATGTTCCTCATGTCCAAGTGTTCCAAACCCATTCTGATCAAGGTGGGATAGATCCAGGTGAGGGAAAAGCAGACTCCTCCCCCTGACACGCCTCCATTTAAATATGCTAATGGTTGCTTGCAGGTCATACAGGTTCTGGTTTTACTCAAACATCGGAACCGGGTCTGGACTCAGACATAAAAACAGAACAGGAAGTGTTCAGGAACCTTGCCAGATTCAGAACTGGGACGGTTCTCCAGATGTTCACTGAAGCTGTGAACAGACATCTGGTTTTTATTGTCTTCCAACTGAACATAAAACATTGTATCACAGTAATCAGAACCGATGGGCCGGTCCAAGTCCTGGGCTGATGTCTCCATCATGGAAAGGACCTGTCAACCCGGTTCATCATTAACCAGAACTAGATCCATGTCTTGTGAGGTAGTTCTTTGGTACCAGAACCAGAACTAGTCTGAAGTCGTATTACCCAGCATGCACTTCATCACATCAGAGGAACAAAGACTCAACAGCGGATCGATTTAGTCAAAATGTTTTTATTAAAATGACAGAAAGATAAACCAAATGCAACAAAGATAGTGGCGCCTTCATTTGGTTACATCAACGACATAAACACAGCATTTGTAATAAAAAAACCTGCTTTTACTCTGAAAAACCTCTTAATTGGCCCAAAACACAAACATTTAATATAAAAACTGATTGTCGCTTAAAAAGTGAGCTGAAATAATTCTGATTTAAAGACGATTGATGTCTCCAGTGTTTTAATGTTTCAGGATGGTCAAAAACCTTTTCTATTTGACAAAAACTTATAAACAAAAGCAACAAATTCAAATTCCACACTTCATTTTTTTAACATGGATCATTAAAACATTTGATTCAGCTGCTGGAAGTTCTCTGCTGACCTCTGACCCTAAACTCGGTTTTGGTGTCAGGATCTGGGACCGTTCTTCCAGCTGAGTGATGATGGACGTGTCCTGGACTGGCTCTGAATTCAGCTGCTCGGGTCAGGGGTCCTCTCAGCAACCAACATGTTCAGGTTCTGATCCAGTTCTACATTCATTAATGTTGTCATCAGCAGCAGAACCAGGTTCTGGTTAAAGAAACCGTAAATGGACCCGTTTAACCCACAGGAAAATAAAAGGACTGAGGAGGTCAGTGCAACAGCTCCCCCTGCTGGGCACTACCAACCAGTTCACTTTAGACCAGTTTTAAGAACCAGAACCATCTGGTTTCTGCTGCTGTGGAATGTTCTGAAGGTTCTGATGCGATTCTGTAAGGCTGAGACAGACCACCTCCAGCAGGTGGTTTATGGATGGCTTACCAGGTTTTGAAGGTCCAGCAGAACCTTTAGTGGTTCAGCGGTTTTAGTGTCCGAAACAGTGCAACAGGCGGAAACTTGGAGCCTGTTTCAGTATTTTTACATGAAACTTTAAACAAAAACACAGGGTCCTGACAGGTTCTTTGTTCTGGTACCGGTTAGGGTCAGGGTTAAATCCCAAACTGATCAGAACACAGAACACCTTCAGACAGAAAAACAACTAAAAACAGGACTGAAAAGAAGCTGCTGACCGCAGCTGAAGCTCCGCCCACCTGTTGCCAGGTGAGAGTAGATAATCTGTGACCTTTAGATGAAGCAGACTCACACAGGTGTGGGCTTTAGGGACCCCCGTTGAGTTTCTCCACCTCTGCTGTAACCGGGCTGCCATTACTGGACTCTGCAGCTCGACTGTCCCCGAGGGGGGACCCCGTTGTCTTCAAGAAAACGACCACATCCACCACAAACACCGCAGTAGACAAGAAACCAAACACCTGTGGAGGAGAGGACAGGTGACTTCCCAAGGAAGGACAGGAAGGAGAGCGGGAGCAGATCCAGATGTTTACTTACCACAGCCACAGCCTCCAGATTGGATCCGCCGTTGTCCACGGCGAAGATGATGGAGGAGATGAAGAACAGGGCGGTGATGGTGGCTGTGTAAAAGAAGTCCTGCAGAAGAAGCCACCAGTAATTATCTTACAAATACTGAGTGTTGTCGAGGTTCGGGATCAGCTGCTGATCATGTGTATCCATTAACTGAACATCATCAATCCTTCACTAATTCCTAACAAGCTCATTAAGCCGAGAGCCTTCGATCCCATCTGAGCTAGAAAGAGCTGGTCCTCTAAAGGTTCAGGAGGTTTATAGATGTTTATTAGCTCAGATCATCAGATGGTTGTGATTTAAAGTCACGATTAATCTAAATGTTCTGATGATTCATTCTCAGCATGTGTTCCGACACATGGATCAGAACCGGGAGGAGGTCTGAGGTGGGCTCTTACCACTTTGGGCCAGCAGTTGATGTTGACTTTTTCATGCAATTTGGTGGCGAGGAGGATGAGGAGGAGGAGGGTGAAGAGGAAGGCTGTGCAGCTCACAAACTCAAAGAAGTAGAGAGGGTTGCAGCTGGAGCAGCTGCCGACCATCTCCTCCAGGATGAAGGCCACCAAGGAGAAAAGCTGAAATAGAACCAGAACAGAGCACGCTTTAGGAAGGTTTCATTCATGGCTGCCACAAATAAATGATTGTTGCATTCAGTTTAACTGATCCTGAGGAAAGATCTGATGAGATGAGCCGAGAGTCATTTATGTCTCACATAGAGGTCCTGGTAACTCCATAAATACCTTCATTCATAATAAAAACAGGAAAAATAAATCTGCGTTTAAAGCCATATTATACAACTTTTTCATATTTTTAAATCATTTTCTTGAGCCGGTTTGTGCTAAAATGATCCTTTACAGAATTAATGAAATGTTACTCAGAGCCCACCACCCTCTGTGGCCACAATACCGCACTTGCAACTTCAGAGTGCTGGCCCGGTCCCTGTTGGACGTAGTAAAGTGGAGTTGACATGACTGACGCTGCAGTCTGCTTCCAGCATGTTTCCTGCATGTTTCAGATCGTGACCACAGCTGGTTTGTTTGACTTAGTGATGAATCGCTCCTGTAGACACTAATGAAGGCTGAGGAGACATTTCAGCAGTTAGATTAAGGAATTAAAAAGAGCAAGGAGAGATTTACTTTTGTTTTTTACTAACTGAACACTAGGGGGTGCTAAAAGCAAGCCAAAATTGCCAAGTGTGCCTTTAAAGGAGACATATTATGGGCTCAACACATGGGAGGCAACAAACAAATGCGATCAGCGAAAGTCATCGCTTTCGCTTTGATGAGACGACATGCAGCATCTGCTAGTGGCAAAAGCCAGAGACGCACTCTGTTCAAAATTGCCAAGTGTGCCTTTAAAGCAGACATATTATAGGCTCTACACACGGGAGGCGACAAACGACTGTGATCAGCTAAACTCAACGCCATCGCTTTGATAAAGTGACACACGGGAGGCGACATGCAGCAGTGGCTGGCGGCAAAAGCCAGCGACATGCTCTGTTCCAGGGCGAATAGCGAGTCTTCTGTTGTTTTGATTGGCAGTCAGATTGGAGGGAATTTTGGGTAATTAAAGCAGTTCAGAGTTGAAAAAGTGGTAGATGTGAAGTTTCACAAGGTTTTACTAGAGTTAAGTGAAGTCTTACTTCTGACTTTACTATATAAAAAAAATAAAAGTATTAACTTTTCCTCCATGTTTGGCCGGAGACGTGCTGAGAAGCATCCTGTCCACTCATTGGTCAGTCAATGAAACCTCCGCTGATTGGTCCTCGTCCCAGTGACAGTGATGAAAATTGAAATTTTCTCAACTTTCTGGGATTGCGTTGCTGGCTTGCCTGTGCACGACACATGCACGAGCTCAAAATTTCACGTTTTTCGTGTGTCGCTTAGCAGGAGGGAGACCCGTGATTATCGCTTTGTCGCGCATATATCATTAAAAATAAATAGAGGAGAGGCGATGTCGCCTTCTGTGTGTCGAGACCATTATAGCTTGTTGAAGTTATGATAATTCTGTGTTCTATTAAAACAAGTTTGAGGTTCTTAGCACAAAATCCCTCTCACATAAAGTGATTTCAGAAGTTTTATTCTTGACATTTTCAGTACATTCCAGAATGAGTCTATCCAGGGCTCTGTCACTTTCAGAAAACAAGCTGTAGCTGGCCACGCCCACCCAGCCCCTAATTGGCTGCTATGTGGTGAGGAGCTTGGATATCCATGAGGAGCTCAGAGTAGAGCTGCTGCTCTAGTGTCAACAGGTGCTCTGTGCTAATTTCCCGGGTTGTGACTAGTGGAGCAACGGATCAAAAAACTCACGGTTCGGATCGTATCATGGTTCTCAGTCACGGATCGGATCGTTTTTCAGATCAGCAGAAAGGAAGGAAAAAGAAACGACAACTAACATGCTCTCTATCTATTTTGTAGAAAACTTCGTGAAACATTTTTCTGTTCAATTTGCAACTTGCTATATGAAATAAGAATTACAGAGAGGTCTGATTAGTGATTAAATGTTAAACCGGCTTGCCTAAGCCCGCTCTCTCCCGGCGTGTCCTGCTTCCACTCATTTCCTCACCTTTCTGAAGCCCTGCTTATTTTTCTTTCCTCCTCTTTTACAGATTTGTCCCTAACAATACAGGTCCCACCACATTAATGTAATATTTGTCCCAGGCATTTTGTGTGCGCCACTCCCTCCCTGCTTTCAGAGCAATCGGAGGTACATGTATGTGGCGCTGTGCTGTCAGGCTGGAGGCGCGCACGTGCGTGTTCGTATCATTGCATTCTACAGTGAAGCCAAAATGCTCCCATACATATGACTTAAATGATGCAGGTGGTTTTCAAGCTCTGCTAGCCAGAACCACTGCTGTGCTTTTCTCGTTTGGATTGAATAGGTGGTGCCTTGGCCCTTCACGTGACCAATTCCGCGGACCACGTGCGTGCCAAAACATAGCGAGTGATCTGTGCGAATCATGGATTAATGATGATCCGTTGCACCCCTAGTTGTGATGTCACAATAAAGGAATTTTTGAAATGACTCGTTTTATGAATATCTATTCCTGAAACCAAACACTGACAGAAAACAGGTGGACGTTTTTATTCACGTTTGGATTGTTTATAGAGGCAGTAGAGACTCACACGACAGCACAAAAGGATGCAAAATGTGAGTTTTGCAGAACGTGTCCCTTTAAAACTACCTCGAGTAGCTCAATAGCTTCATGGATCAGTGGTTCAACAAAATCTCAAATTTATTTAAATCTTTCCATGGACTGGCTCTGCAATACATAGATGATCTACCTGTTCCCAGTCCCGTTAGTGATCCCGTCTCAAGACCCGTGGAGATGGAGCTTTTTCAGTGGCTGGACCTATAGGCTCTGGAACCGCCTTCCCATACACCTTAGGACCTCTTACAGCTTGGAGCATTTTAAGTTGTTACTTAAAACTTATAATTTCTTTAATATTTGTTGATCCCAGGTAGCTAGCGTAGCTATTCTTTTACCTTTAATCTAGTTTTACTGTGGTTTTATTACTTTACTTTGTAGTTACTGTTTTACGCTCAACCAGTTTTATTATTTCTTTGTTACTTGTCTACTTTTTAACATGTTTTATTTTCTGGGTGTGTTTTTACGTGGCTGCATTGTCATGCACAGCACTCTGTGCTGCATGAGCAACAGTAAATGTGCTGTATCAATAAAGTGGAACAAAAACAAGCAGAACTCCACCTCCTCTCACCATAAGACAAGCCGGGTTTCAGACTCAGACATAAACAGAAGCAGACGAAATACTAAACCCTGAATCAATCATAAAAACATTTACTTGAGTTTATCTATTAAATAAAAACTGATCAGAGAAATCAGGACAGAAAAACCAGAAAAATTATAAAAAGTGGATCTGATGCCCTTAACCAGCAGTTTCACAATCAGCTCTTTGTTTACTAATCAGGTCACCAGTTTTTAATGTGTTCTGCCTATTTACAGTAAAAACAGTCAGTAGGATGTAAAACCAGCTGTGTGCTGTGGGCCGCTCCATCTAAGAACACGTGGGGGTTTCTGTGACCTGCTGCTACACGGCAGAACCGAGACCGAAACAGAAGGAACGGTTCTGGACGGGTCACCGTGTGGACAGAGAGACAGTCGTCCATCGGGAGGCTCAAACTAATGCTGAGATGTTAGTTCAGAGAAAATCAACTTAATCTGATAAAAACAGACCAAAAACTTTAAAATGTTTGTTTTTACAAAAATGAGGAAGTGTTTTGAAGTCTGCAGCTTCATGTTTTTTTAAAATGTTTTACAGCATCATTGTGTGTGTGGGGGGGGGGGACCGCAGATGAAACTTAAGTCTGAAACAGAGAGGACGGAGATCCCCGACTCAGCTCGAACACACACCTACGGGGAGCAGGTGTGCCCGGTTCTGGTTGGTTCCTCTTCAGCAGCTGCCCTACTGTGGGAAACACCTGATCACCACAGCAGGAACCCCCTGAAGGTGACATGGAGCTAAGAACGTGTTTCTGTCAGGAGGAAAGAGGAAGGCCTTTATTGTGAAAGGACCACAGGAAGTGCTGATGAAGACTAATATTTGCTCCAAAAAACTTTAAGAACCTGCTGTCAGCTTTATGCGAATTATTATTTTAAATCATGATTATTACTATTTAATAGAGTTATTGACTAAAGCTGTGAGATCTAACTGGATCAGAAATCAAACCGCTTATCAATAAAACTTTATAATGGAATCTGGTTGGGGTTAGGTTCTCAAGAACCTGCTCAGAGGGAACAAGTCAGCTGATCCATCACAAACCAGAGACCTGGAACCATGAAGGATCCTCAAAGTCCTGCAAGAACCTCAACAGAGAGAGAACCATCAGGGATCTTCAGAAGACCGACTCTCCCTGAGGAGAACCTGTTCTAGACCAGGAGATGATGGTTTGATTGGTGAAGACCAGACTGTTGGTTCTTGTGAGTGCTGGTTCCTGGTCCTACAGCACCTGCACGAGTCAGAAGAAGTCCAGCAGCTGCAGGACTGATCTAGGATCAGATTAATGTCTCAGAAAATATATTAGTCCATGAAGAAGTTCTGCTGATCCCAGATCTCTACCCCCACACACATTTCCTCTTTTTGCCCAACACTAGAGTCCAGAGTCCTGGGGGGGGCGGATGCAGGCCTCGCCCCCCCGGTTGCATCAGCTCTGAGATCTGCTGATGGAGGACTAACGGTCTTCTGCAACACTTTCAGTTCTCTGTCTGCAGCTTCCTGCTGGGTCAGGAAGACTTAGTCAGAGGTCCCAGACTCACAAACACCACGCTCATCTGAGCTGGGATGATGGATCAAGGGTTAGGAGTTCACCCTTTAATCAGTGAGTTGCTGGTTCAAACCCAGACGTCTGTGCATGGCAGCCTCACGTTTGTCAGTGTGCCCCAGGGCAGCAGTGTGTGAAAGGATGAATGATTCACTGTAGTGTAAAGCGCTTTGGAGTCCTCCGACTTAGTAACCCCTTCTTTCCACAGGACTTGAAAGCGTAGCGAAACGGCCGTGAAACGTACTACGCGGCAATTAGCCGCTGTTATAGTGGACAGGGTCCTTTCCACCGGCCGCTAAGTTTAACGTTCTGGACACGTCCCAGAAGGGAAGGGACGCCATCATCACGTTTCAAGTCTATTTTTACGTGCTACACTTCCAAAACATGTCAAACTCTGCAGTTTAGATCAGGCCAGACAGGAAGTCAAACACAAAATCAGTGTAAAACATGCAGAACCTTTCAAAATAAAAGTCAAGTGCAGTAGGTCATTACATGTGAAACCCACGTAGCCAAAGTAAACAGAACGGGAAATAAACCACAGACCTTTGTGGATACATGCAGCCATCTGTCTCCTTGCTTGTTATTGTGTGGACTTCTGAAATCACATGTGGTGTTGCAATTGTCCCGTGATTTTGTGACCTCACGGGATCAGCTGTGTGGAACGCTTTCGCTCCCGTTTCACGTCAGTATCGCTCCCGGTTGGAAGGGAGCTTGCAGGTAAAACGCTGCTAATACGTTATACACTGCTTTCACATCCAGTGGAAAGAAGCAATACAAATGTAGATCATTTATCATTTAGACCCAATGGAGCAGGTTCTAAAAATCCGTAACCAGACTCAACTGAAAGGTTCTGACCTGATTGGAGATAAAGTGGAGGGAAAGTCCATCCTGAGCCACATGGTAACAGACCGGCCGAGAACAAAAACCTCTGCAGCATACAGGTGTGTGTTAGCACAAGGAGGAAAAACTACAGCTTAGGGAGGGGTCAAAGGTCCCTTCTAAATCTGGTGTCCATCCTTCTGCAGAGAGTTTATCCATTAGAAGTCCAGCAGGTTCCCGTTGAGGTCAGAGGTCATCAGAGAAAGGATGAAGTGCTGGGGTTACGTCTCAGTGGGTTAAAGGTCACCATCTAAGACTCTACAGGACCCAGTTAGCAGGTGAAAGGATCAATGACAGATGTGCTGTTGGTGATCTGAAACACTAATCACTGCTAGCATTAGCAGAAACTCCGTGTGAAAGATTTTACTTCCAGAATCTGAATTTTTGAATTCTTTGTTGAAACAAACTCAAACACAGTTCTGTTGGAGCGTCGGCAGATTCTGAAGGTCTGTATGGAGCAGAATAAATCAGGTGAAACCCCGTGTTTGTGTTGCTAACAGCTCGTGTTTGTGTGTAATTATGTTAAGTCAGTTTCCTCGCGGTTCCTCTGAAGAAGGGAGAGTCTAGTTTGGTTTTAACCAGTCACACCTAAATGTTAATGTCTAATAAATAAAG
The DNA here is from genome assembly GCA_006937985.1 of Aphyosemion australe. Classification (NCBI taxonomy): domain Eukaryota; kingdom Metazoa; phylum Chordata; class Actinopteri; order Cyprinodontiformes; family Nothobranchiidae; genus Aphyosemion; species Aphyosemion australe. Next base: position 103,434 of record SSNS01000176.1, on the reverse strand, counting down.
TAATGAAACATGGTTCTGACAGATCAAAGCTGAACTGCTGGGTGAAATTGTTTGGATTCCTTTCAGAGTGAGAGAGAGAGAGAACAGCTGATATTTTAATAAAAATAAACAAAAAGCAAACAAAATAAAAATGTTTCTGGAGCTGTTCAGTCTCGACTTCAACAGTTAGCTTTTTATCCCCGATTCAAAAAATTTGTAAAAATAAGAAAAGGAGATTTTTTTGAATTTAGGATCCAAATCTTTTGTTGTCGCTTTCCCTTCATGCAGGTAAAAAGGTCGTTTTAGACCACTGAGATATTTTTGAATTACTTCAAATTAAAAAACAAAAACATTTAAAGCATGAGTGAGTTTTATATCTTGCTTGATTCTTTTCTGGATGTGCAAGTAAAGATCTGGTGAGTTAAACTGTCCAGCAGCTTTCTTTTAATGTAGATTAACAGATGAAACATTAGCTCTGTGGAACCAAACTAGTGGGAATTCAGAACCAGGAAGACGATGTAAACATGAGAAAAAAATCAGGGAAGCTCAGGTCTGTTCTGACCTCAGAAACCAGCTCTACTCAAACCGCTGCAGCTTTAAATCCTGAACCTGACTTCCATTCAAACCGGAGCAACACCAGAGGACAGATCCGGTTCTGGCTCCAGAACAAACAGATCAGGAGATCGGAGAACATGATAACCACAACCTGGAGCCACAAGGTTCCCCATGTTTGAACTCACCACTTCAACGACTTTCAAGATGAAGCGCTTTTTATCCAGGAGCTTGGATGGGACATTGAAGCAGGAAGACTCGGGGTTCGGAGCAGTTGTGGGGGAGTATACGTCGTTGGCCATGATGGAGCTGAGAGACAGAAACAGAGTTGTTAAACATCATCTGTCTCTGACCAGATCCCAGATCAGTGACTGATGTCTCCACCTTAAACCAGTAAACTAACTAATGGATGAGCTGCAGACTAGCCTGCTGAATCCATCCAACATCTGGACTGAGCTCCAGATGTTTGAACTCAGTCTGACTGGTTCTGTAAACTGATGCCTGTAGGTAACTGGAGCTGTCAGTCAGACCAGAACCGGATGTCCTCCTGACAGCTGCTGGTTCTGATTGGAGCTTCTCCCACCAGATCATAAACCGCTTTAGATCAAGTGAATAAGGAGATGGTGGGTTTGCTGCAAACGCTTCAGAGTCGCTCTGAAGGATCAGAGCAGATCAACAACTCAGTCTTTGTCTTTTTTGTTGTTGTTCTTGTGAAGAGTCTTGTGATTTTTATCTTGAGAGGCGATACATAAAAAGATAATTTCTTTCTTCAAACAGCTTCGTTTAGACTCAGGAGAAAACCACCAGGGATTAGATCGGCTCCTCTGACCTTACTTTCATTTCAACATTTATTAGATAAATGATTACAAACGTTTGAGAATGAGAATACTAATGATACCGCCTCATAATCGGCTCCAATCATAAATCTACAGGATAAAAACGACGGAAACAACTTTATTTATGACTGATTTATGATTATTGTCTTTGTGTAACTGTTTTTTCTCTTGAATGTTAATATGATCATGTCTGCAGTATGAGCAGAAATACACGTAACATAACCTTTACTTTTACTTTACATGATTTATAATCAGGGTTTTCGTGGGAGGGATTTCTGAAGGATGAAAATGAAACTTTATTCAGTCAATTCTGTGATTTAAATATTAATAACAGCTGTTTAATTATCTTTACTGAAAATAAAACTATTTCCGCCTGATTTACTTTAATATTTCCGTCTTCAGGCCTGTTAGCCTAAACACCTGAGTTCTTACAGCAGAACCAGGGACTCGGATCGGTGTTTACTACTACAGCTGCTCCTTTCTCCGGTAAAAAGGTGCGACGCGAGTCCGGTTCGAACTGAAAGTAGCTAAAAGAACCGAAACTGGGATGAATTTGGACAAACAGTCCTAACAAGTTTCCCCACAAACAAGCAAACTCTTTTAAAGGCGAAGTCGAGCAGAACCCCTGAGTTTAAAGCTGTTAGTAGAACTCTAAACACGAGGGGAATCCCGGAGGTTCGGCCCAATTCAGCTCAAATTTTAACCAAACCGGAAACTGGTCTGAAGAACAACGTTCATAAAACTCGGATAACTGAGAAACGGACTCACCGTTCGGTTCCGTCCCGGTTCGGAGGGAAATAAAGTTTCTACAGATGTTTACACCCACGAAGTCACTTTTGTTTCTCTGTTACTTCCGCGATCAAGATTTTAATACGTCACAGTCAAGCGACAAAACGATGAGACCTACTTCCTGTCAGAACTTCAAAATAAGACCGAGGAAGAAAATTCTGCGCTTTCATTTAAACATTTTTATTTATGTTTTTTCACCATTTAGCAAAGTACAAATGTATTCTGGAAAAATGCGTATATTTCACACACATATGTCCTAGATTTCTTATTGTGTGTGTTTCTATGTGCGTGTGTGTGGGATGATGATGTTAGAGCCCTGTTGATGACAAATTTCTGTAACCTTTGATGTCAGACTGTTTCCATAAGACAAATATAGTCTTTCCTTCATTCCTAGATACATATCAAAGGATAAAAAAGTATAAAAAAAATAAAACAAATATAACAAAAGAGAAAATTTCTAACATGTTTTTTGGAAAGTTTTTGCAAATGCATCAAATTGTCACACAAAACTATAAATTGTGACCAGAACATCTTAAACCTTTTAAGGCTCTGATGCATTAAATAATATATTCAACATTTAACAGCACACTGAGCTGCTATAAGGACTTTCTGACTGCTCCACTATCAGGTCTGAAAAGCAAACGACTTACTGGAATTTTTAACCCTTTCCAAAGCTTCATAAAAATAAAAATGCTCCACTTGTGTTCTGATCAGACGCAGCTAATTATATCGTCCTCAACAGACCCAAGATCCTCAGAACAGACCCTCTGACAAATCACCACAAGCTAGTTTGTATGCCAAGCTTAGATAACAGTAAACACCTTCACCACCAGGTGTTGGTTACACCATCAAAACCACCAGGTGTTATAATACAGGTACATCTAAAAAAATGAGAATATAAAGAAACAACTCAATATTTTTTTGTCAATCATTAGAAAGTGAAACTCATATTATTTAGGATTTATCACACTTCAAGCCTTTGTAACTGTGCTGATTACAGCTACAGACTAGTCTTTGCTACAGACGAAAACCCAAACTCTCAGAAAAATAGAACATTGTGAAAAAGTAAAATATAGGAATCTCCTGGTGTCACACCTCAGAGACATGAACTCAAACACCTGCAAATGTTTCCTTAGCCTCTAAACAGACTCTCAGGCCAGTTATTATTCATGAGTTCCTTACATTTTAAAATCTACCTGTATAATTTTCACCTGTCAGCTTACACAGGGGAGGCTGTTTTTACTACTTTTGTTTGAATATTTAAAATCAGAATGAATTGTAGTAAAAAAAGGTGTCAAACTAGTTTTCCAAATAATTTAAATCTGAACCACGTGACCGTGTAAGTCACACCTGTTAGGTATTTGTGCTCTGAGATGACCTCTATCCATAAATTCAGCTGAATGATTTTGTTTGATTATTTCAGACGTTTCCACCTTCAGCCTGAAGGAGGCGCTGCTGCCCGCTCCTCCCCTGTTCTCTCCTCCCCTCCTCCTCCCGGAGTGCAACGGAGGCTTTCCCCGGTATAAAGCCGTGAAAGGCGGCTGGAGGCTGTAGAGGCTCTCCAGCAGCCACGGGAGGAGGAGGAGGATGAAGGTGTGTTTCTGTCGGAGCGGAGCTGATCTCAGTTCAGTCTTTCTGAGCTGAAACTGGAAACTTTCGGATGTTTTCTTCCAGCTGGAGGCGTTTCTTCATCTGAACAGGTAAACTCACCTTTGGGTGAATGAGTGAATTCCTCCTCCTGGAACAGTTTTCAGGGTTGGGATCATGTTTGGAATCCAGAGCTGTTCTGGGATCAGCTCTGTTTTGTTTGGAGGAGCTGAAGTCTGACTGGTCTCTGATGGATTAGTGATTAGATGTTATTGATCAGCTGAGAGCTCCTGTGGGGGGTTCAGCTCTGTGATGGAGAACATCTGCAGCTTCGAGGTATTTGTTGTGATTATTTTAGATTAAAAACAATAATTTTAAGAAAAAAAAGTGAAAAGAAAATACATAAAACAAAAAAACAAATCAGATTATATTAGATTAATCAGAAAACAGCAAAAACTCAGCTTGATCTACCAATCAGAAACTCTGAAATCAGACTGATCTTTTCATTGATGGTCCATGAACTCACCACCACTAAACGCTAATTCACTCTAACTAGAACAGATCGTCTGGAACTTTTTACCTTCATAATCAAACATTTAACATAATTATTTAAAGTATTCTTTTCATTCTGGTACTTTGAGATAAATCAGCAGGTTGCAGCTGCACAACAGTCAGAAATCGGTATCGATCCTCCCAACCAGAATCGGTGTATGTGTCTTTATGTTGTTGGAGGTTTTTCTGGTTTGTCCTTTAACAAAAATCCCATTGATCTGATCTCAGGCTGTAATGGAAGCTTTGTTTATGCTAAAATTGATCCTAATTAATAATTTTGAGTAAACAGTTATTTTTAGAACACTAGAACACACAGATCCTGGACCAGCAGATGCTACTCAGACTTATGTCATTAAGAAACCTTAAAGGTGCATCATTCCATCTGCAGCAGGTCCTGGAGGTCCAGGGCTTGCTAGCTGTGGAGGACACTAAAATCAGGACTAAAGGAGACAGAAGATCCTGGACTCCGTTAAAAGCAGCTCAAGACTCGGCTATGTTGCAAAGACCTTTGTGATTTTTATCTTCAAAGCCGCTTGAGAAATAAAATGTGACTAACTCACCTGTTTAAAATTATAATCTAGTGCAGGCTGACAGAGTTGGACTGGAGGTGTTCTGGAGAGAACGGTACCTCGGTACAGGGCCGGCTCTAGAACCTAACCTTTAGAGGGGGCTCAGCCCCCAGCTAACAGCTAACAAGAGAGCGGCCATGTTTATCCAGTTTAAAGATCTAGAAACAGTTTAACCTGCATAGAGGATGACGGTAGTAGAGGAGCTAACTGGGGCCTGCTGGTGGTGGTCAGAGGGACTGGTGGCGCCAGTGCTTAGCAGCCTCACTTATGTCAGTGTGTCCCAGGGCAGCTGTGGTTACATTCTAACTCATCACCACCAGTGTGTGTGCAGGTGAATGACTGTGTTGTAAAGTGCCTTGGGGGGTTGCTGCAGCCTACTCGATCCTTTGACGGGGGTTTGCCAAGCGCCAACCTGTTGCTCCATTCTGATGCTTAGTGTGTGCTTAGCTATGAGCTACGTCTAAAAGCACCAAACTCAGGCAGTGCATCACTCAATTAGGTCCATCTTTGAACTTGAACCACACTTTTGGTTCCACGTCTCACATCTGGCAAAATTATCTAAACAAATTCAGTCGATATTAACAACTGAGGCTCTGTCCCCAGCAGGGGGGCCACAGGGGGGTCCGAGTTTGCTGTCAGGGTGGCACCAGCCCACCCTAGGACCCCCCCACCCCAGAATTGACCCTGAATCACAAGTCTGGAGGCTTTTTGTCTTCTGAACTTGTTCTGTGACTAAACAGAACCCCACAGAACTGAAAGGATCTGATGAGAATCAGATGAAGAACTGAAAGGTTCTGTCATCTTCAGGGCCAGATTCACTCCATCAGTGGGGTTCCTTCCTCGTCACACAGTCACCTCTGAACAGATGCCAAGATGATGTCATCGTGAGGTCACACACTTAAATGAAATGTGCTCATTTGGGTCAGGAGGTGAAGCGGGTTATACAGTAAGTTGTCTGTGATCAGGGGGTTGCTGGTTCAATCCTATCTTGTTCCTAGTCATTTTGCCTATGTGCCCCTGGGCAAGATGCTTCATCCACCTTACTGCTTTGGATGTAACCATCTGCCACGTGTATAAAGATGTTATAGACCAACATTTCTGTCACTGATCCATTAAAGTGGACCGAGCAGGTTCTGTTCTACTGTTTGGGCTTGTTATCAAGTCCAGGCGGGTCCGGTCCGCTCTGAAAGGTGTCAAGGGCCGCGGTCCGCATCAGCAGAACCAATAAATGATTTTATTATAAACGGGTCTGAGTTGCTGCCAAAGGTGTATAGGCTCCTTCCGTCATATAAAATCCAGTGGTTGATGATCGGATCAGAACCTGATCCTGGATCTGTGGTCTGGTCTGAAATAGCTCCAATCTTCCTCCTGACTTCCTGTGTTACCTGATCCGGTGGCGCCTTACATTCCCTCAAATCTGTTTCTGCAGCTGTGCTGTTAATCAGCAGAGTGCTGCTGATAGATAATGTATATATGTGTATGTGTGTGTGTGTGTGTGGTGTGTGGGTCCAGATTGGCGATATGATCTCTAAGTTCTGACCCAGCAGAACCAGTTTCCTGTCAGGGTGGAGTTCATCAGGATTTTATCACACATCTTTTCACAGCTTGCTCTCCAACTACGCCTCATCAGAAACAATCACTAAGCTTTTATTTTGATGGTCTACATTTTATTGCAGGAAATTTGAATATTTTCAAAGTAAGTGCATTAACGATTATTTTAGTGAGGGCTCATTGACTCACCTGTGCTTTCCCTCTGATGTCCAAACTGGTCTATTTTTCTAATTCCAGAGAATTATTCCTGTTCTTGGTGGAGTCGGACTCTCTGGGTCCAACAATCAGAAACATCATTAGAAAAAACTGATGTTTGGTTTGATGCGACACCTCAGCATCAGCATAATTAAATCCTCCAGCTGAATCTGAGATGTTTCATCAAACACAGGAAATGATTCTAATGACAGCAGGGATAAATTCATAAAATAATCTGCTTTTTAATCTAATTACAGCTTGTTTAGTTGCATCCGTTCTGATAGGAAACATTTCCAGGTAATTAGAAAATAGAATCAGCTGTGAAACGACGAGTCTAATTGTCTTATTAATGTTTTCCTTCCTGTTGGAAACACAACACCCCGAATCGACCCTGTCCCCTGTAGTCTCTGTCCCCTGCAGAGCATTGATCCAGCTGTTTTGTCCTCCTGCAGACTTCCTGTCCCCCGTCCACCATGACGGACATCTACGAGTCGGCGGCTAACTCGCTGGGACTCTTCAGTAGTCCTTGTCTCACCAAAGTGGAGCTGAGACTTACCTGCAAAGGCATCTCAGACCGGGATGCCCTGTCCAAACCCGACCCCTGCATTGTCCTCAAAATGCAGTCTCATGGGCAGTGGATGGAGGTAGGTCACCATGGCAACCGCTGTGACCTTTCGGCTGCTGCTTTCTCATCAGTCTATTAGCAAGAGTCACTTGTCGTTTGTCTTCTTTAGTTCAGTGAGACGTGTCTCAGGCGTCTCCTGGATACGTGTCTATCAGTTCTAGTTTATTCAGACCAGTAGATAAATTATTGTTGGTGCTGATTTTTCATTCCAGAGAAAAGTTCTGGGTTGAACCGTGTCAGAAGGTTCCTGAATCAGCTGATTTCCTCCTGGGCTGCTGGACGCTGGAACCTGGACCTCATTCCTGATTTTAGCTTCGTCTCGTCAGGTTTAGCTGGGGCAACGTTTAGATAAATCCTGTGGTCCAGTTCCAGGTGTGGGTAGAGGTCCATGTAAAGGCACAGGTCCAGGTCAGTGGCAAAGGAGAAGAAGCTGATTTTATTATCTTGTCATATTTCCTGGGGAGAAACAGATTGGAGCATCAGCGTTGATTCAGTCTGTTTATTATCAGTTTCTGTCTCATCAATGCTGCTGATTCCAGAATGTTTATCACTGAAACATCAACTGATCAGCTGTTTGTTGGTTACCTGACCAGCTGATGTTTCCCAGACTGGTGCAGAAAGTTCTGATCCAGTCCTGCCCCTCCCGTACTAAAGTTGGAATGCAAAGTAACATGGTAACCATGGAAACAGAAAAATCACCCGGGTCTGAAATCAGGAAGTGTTTCTGGCTTGTGTTCAGGCTCTGGGATGCTTCTTGGTCTTCATGTTTCTGTAGATGATAATAAATACTAATTTAGCTAATGTGTGATGGTAAAAGCAGGTGAAACAGAAGCCATTGGAACGAGAGTCAAAAATGTGTTGGAAACAGCTGATTTGACTCCTGGTCTCTGAGGATCTTGGATGTTCCTGACAGATTCCCAGATCTCCCACTAAAGAGCCGAACTCCATAAAACCACATGAAGAAGAAAATACACATAGACACAAAAGTAAACAAACATTTAAGTGAGTTTAAATGAGTGCTTTTAGTGTATTTCAGATGTGTGTGTGTGTGTGTGTGTGTGTGTGAGGTGCTGTCTCAGGTCTTTGGACAGTTTGAAGTGGTTCGGTTCTGTTGGGTCTGTTTCAGCCACATGAAGCTGAAGTTTAGCGGCTCCAGACTTACGGAGCCTGAGCAACTGAAGCAGCTTCGGCTGTGAAACCCTGCCGAAGTGCCTCTGAGCCTGGTCATTCAGTGATGGGTGAGCTTTGATGACTTATTCCTGAGGCAAAGAGCGGCAACAACAGAAGTTTGGCTCTGGTTTGAAGATTCAGTCTTACTGAGGCCCCGTTTCAGCTCCTGGAGGTCAGTCTCTCCTGTGGTTCTTCTGGAGCTGGTGACCTCCTCCCAGTAACCGGGGAGGCTCCACCACTAATGAATGAAGTCAGAAGGATGTCGCCTCCTCATTAGCAGCTGTGAGATTTCTGTCCCATTAAAGAGACTTCCCTGTTGTTCCCATTAGGCAATGAGCAGCGCTCCAGGGAATGTGATGTGGGAGATCTCCAGCCTTGGGATTGCTCTGTTTATTCCAGCAGCATCAGGCCTGTTGCCGGATCCCACGGTTCTCCTGTGCTGACAGGATTGTTTCCTCAAGAGAGGGAAGGTGAATTTTACCTGCCGACACTGGAGCGCTCGGCTCGGTTTGCTCCGACTCTCCAGCAGTAATTACAGCCTACATGACCTCCTTTTCCCTGTGAAGTTGCAGCTCCTCCAGTAATTTAAAGTCAGGACGACTTTTTCTTCTTTAATCAGGTCAGTGAGAGCTCCATCATCTAGAACTCCACTCCAGGACCAGGAGGAGGAGGAAGGGATGAAACCGAGACTCTGATTATTGCTGGAGGAGCTTGATTATTGATTATGTGTCCTGATCCTGTTTCTAATAAACATTTAGATTTAATCATCCAGTGGATCGTTTTTACGAAGACCACAAACTCCAGTTCAGAAACCCCCCACATAAAACCAGTTAATCTGCTGGAGCATCATCAATCCATCATCCATGCTGCCTTTTCATGTTTAGGGTTGTGGAGAGCTGGTGTCTATCACCAGAGACCATAGGGCAAGAAGCAGAGCTACTTGTTTAGACTGATTATGTTAGACTAGGATTATGTTAGACTGGGATTATGTTAGATTGGGAATATAGCAGACTGGGGTAATGTCAGAATGGGATTATGTTAGATTGGGATTATATTCAGGTTTATCTGATTCATTAGGTTGGTGATCCACACAGGATGGACGTGTGATTGATTTGTTGATTTTTTTTCATCTCTAAACAAGTGAAACCAAAGGTCAAGCTGATCTGCTGGTTCCCGTTTCAGTTTCACGAAGGTGGAGGCATTCCTCGGGGTTCCTTTGGTTTATTTAATCCCTTTGATTGTTTCTGTTTCCTGGTTTACTTCCTTTCATAAAGAAGTCTTCCTCCTGTCTGCCTTGCAACACTGCCCTCTTCTGACTCACCCGTAGACGATCTAAGGATGTGGAGCTGTGTCAGCGATGTCTTTCAACATAAGATGTTTGAGTAGACCTCCACCTGCTGAGTCCATGTCCTCCACCTCCTCACTGCTCACCTTAGATCTGGACCTGTGACCACATCATCAGAGGAAGGTGGATGCTGAAGCTGCAGGTGGTTTAAAGAGACTAGATCTGGTTTCTCCTGATCAAGTCTGTAGAACCTCCAGATGACCTGTCTGTAGACTCGTCAGTAGTTTCCCTGCTGAGGCTACAGCTTGTTGAGATTTGAGTGGTACCAGTTATTCCTGAAGTGTAGTGGTGGTTTTGTTCTGTGGTTGTTTCTGTAAATGTTTTATTGGCTCTGGTGGGGGTGGGGGGGATCAGCTCCAGCTCTGTTGGCGTTCCTCCCTCTCCAGTCTCGCTTTTCTTTTCTCCTTCTCACATATTTCTGATTATAAGTCTCGCTGGTTCTGCTCCATCGTCGGGTTTCCTTCATAACATTTCCAAAGGCAGCGTGGGAAGCACGAGCAGCTTCTGCTGGAACTAAACGCTGCACTGATTTAATATTAGAGGTGTGGAGAAGTGTGGAAGTGCTGCTGAAAACCAAAGTTACACACTCAGCCAGGAAGGAGAGGATCAACAGTCATCCGTCTGGTCCATCAAACAGCCCTCCATCCAGAACCCAGCAGAACCTCATCAGCTGGTAGAAATGGATCCAGAGCATCCAACTTTACCAAAACAAACATTTCTAGAATCTGAGGTCGGATCAGGACACGGAGGGTGTTGTTCCTCTGCTGCCTCCAGTCCACAAAACAGGAAGGATAACCAGTAGAATGCTTTATGGTACCAACGGTCCTCTGTGTGATTTTTAGGAGTGTGTGTGTATATGTCTGTGTTTTTATGTGTGTGTGTGTGTGTGTGTGTGTGTGTGTGCACACGTGTGTGTCAGACCTCTTTCTGTCGGCCCATATTTGTATTTTTAGACCTGTAGAAATGCAGATGAAGCATCACTCTTCATCTCCTCTTCCTCCCACCTGTGTTTTTCTCTTCCCTTGTTCTTCACCTCATGCTCATTTTCAGGAGGTTAAAGGTCAGACAGCTGGGTCCTCCTGAGGGCTGGAGGATGATTTGGTTATATTCTGTCTGATGATTAAAACTGACTTCCTGTGAGACGCCGCCCCACCCATCCAGCGCAGACTCTTCTCTCAGAAGCAGCTTTTTTGTGTTTAAATGTTAAGCCCCGCCTCTTTATTGTGATTTGGTGGCTGGTCAGATCAGATGCGATTTAGAGACCACCAGTCTGAAGCCCTCAGAGCTGGAGGCTCTCAGCTGGTAAACGAGGCGACTCAGAAGCTCCAGAGGTTTGTGAAATAACGAACAAACCTGATGATTTTAGAAAAAGACAACATTTACTAATGAAAATAAATCTTTAGGTTTTGTAGGAGAACCTTGTGGAAAATAAAAGCCTAACTCAGAATCAGCATCTGGTTCTGAACCTTTGTTTTGAATCTCTGAGGAGACGGAGTAGACGTGAAGACCTCCAGTCTTTTCTGAACCGTCACACTTTAGTTTCACACAACCCCCACAAACAGAAAACATCTTCAGCTGCCAGATCTGTGACGGTATTTTTGGTTCTGCCTCATTAGTGCGAGAGCGTGGATGGAGATCAGAACCTTCACGTCAGCGTTCCTCACACGGATCAGCTGTTTTAAACACCATCTTCTACAGGAATCATCTCGTCTGCTTCTGTTTGTTTGGGTGGAAGACGTCTGTTATCCATCAGGAGACGAGATGTGAGACAACAAACAACCAGGAGAGTTTCAGATCTAACCCATCAGAATCAGGAGCCTCATTCTTCTTCATTAAAAACAAACTAATCAGCTGCTTTTCCACCTAAATAATAAAATATCTTCAGACTCAAAGATTTCTGATTTTATAAATTCTGAGACAGGATGTGAAACACGAACCCAGATGTGATTTATGGATATTTGGGACCAGCAGCTGTCAGAGACCGGATCTGGTTCTGATCTATAAAAGCATCAAAGAGACCCGATCAGACAGGATCTGAGCTCAGACCTGCTGATCCAGGAAGCTGTTCTACCTTCAGACTCCAACAGGAAGAGGAAATGATTCGGCAGGGTTTTTCTTCGGCTCCATGTTGGATTTCTCTTTAGCTGATTCAGACGTTCGTTAAACGTCTAATTAAAGCCTCTTTAATTAGATCAGAGAGAGGAGCTCCATCTGTCTGACTGTTGGACGAACACGCAGCTCCTCACTCCCACCGAGTCGCTTCTTCATTCAGACCTTTCATCTGGATCATGTGGTTCTAACAGAACCTTCCACAAAGTTCTTCATTAACCCTTCATGTGTCACCAGGTTAAACCCCAGCTGAAAGGTTTCAGTACAGATTTCTACTCCGACTCTTGCTGCAGGTGGACCGGACTGAGGTGATCCGGAGCTGCGTCAACCCAACCTACTCAAAGGTTTTCACCCTGGACTTTTATTTTGAAGAGGTGCAGCGTCTTCGCTTTGAGCTCTATGACATCAACAGCAGTCACAACGGTCTGAAGGAAGCCGACTTCCTGGGATCAGTGGAGTGTACTCTGGGTCAGGTGGGTCTCTCCCACACACACATAATCACTAACACACACTAACGGGGGGAGGGGGAGGGGGGAATGATGTTGGTTGCTCCAACATATCTGTGAAGACCAACATCCTGGTCTGGTCTTTGAGGCTGATGATGTGAGACCACTGAGGATTGTGGGAGAAGAAGTTCAGAAGTCTAGGGGGAGAGCTTCATGACTCCATCTGTCAGCGAGGCCACAGGAGGCCGTCAGAGCCGTCTCAGGAAACCCGTGAACGGATTTCGTTTGCTGGATTTTGTTCTGAAAGTTTGAGACAAGTTTGTTTGGGTTTGACAGAAAAATTAACATGAAGAGAAAAGTTGTTTCACATCAACAAAATAACACCAGAACCAGCCCGAACCATCAGCCCTCCCCCACCGCGCTGACAGCTGGGATCAGCTGCAGTGCATTATGGGTAAATGCCTTCACTTTGGTCTCTTTGTTCCAGAATTCAACCTGAGCTGTCATGACCTTTAACCTGCTGAGGCCTGTGAGGTCTCAGATGACCTTTGACCTTGTAATGTGGGTCATCTCAGCTATCGGGTTCATGACAGACGCTTCCATAACTTTACCTCTTTTGTTTAGAGTGTGGGTCAGACAGATTGTCCCCCTGCTGTTGGTCTCTTTAGAAGTGATGGAGATCTGGTTTCTCCTGGGCGTCTCCTGAGGAGCAGGGAGGACTTCTCCACACACTCTGTTCAGTTTCCTGTGAGGAAACACAAAACTGAAGAATTATAGGATCAACAGCCAAGTCTATGATGAAGCAATCATTTGAGCCTCCTCCTCCTCCTGCTCCTCCTCATTTCCCTGCCAGCAGCACCACTTGGCTCAGCTGCCAGCTCCTCCAGCAGCCAGATGGTGGATGGTTCTGCTAACAGGAGGAGGTCCTACAGAGTGAATCATCTCTTCAGGTTCTGCCCTTAGTTCATAAAATCCCACTATGAACCAGACCTTCTGTGAGAGCTGACTCAGCACCACCCGGACCTCCTGCTGCTGGAGGTTCTGCTTCAGAACCGTTTGCAGACTCAACTCAGACAGGAAGTGATTTGTGTTTAGAACCAACAGCCTGAGGTTCTGATGGTTCTGTGTCTGCAGATCATCTCTCAGAGAAAACTGTCCAAAGCTCTGCTCAGACCAGGAGGGACGGTCGGGAAGGCCATCATCACGGTGAGTCGGACCAGGACCGGACTAAAACCTGGACCAGACTCAGACTTGGACCAGACCGGGACACAGACCTGGACCAGACTCAGACCTGGACCAGACCGGGACCAGACTCAGACTCAGACCTGGACCAGACTCAGACCTGGACCAGACCGGGACCAGACTCAAACTCAGACCTGGACCAGAGTCAGACCTGGACCAGACCGGGACCAGACTCAGACCTGGTTCTGCTGATCTTTAAACATAAATAATTGAACCCGTTTAATCAGATTTGTTTGTTCTTCTGTTGAATTTTAAATCAAAAATAAAATTATTTATTTATGGGAAACTTGAAGTTTTATGGATGAAGATCCGGTTTCCTGTAGAGAAACCAGGAGCTGATTGTTTTTTATCCCGTTTGGTCCGGTTTCACCCAAAGCCTCCATCCGACAGCAGGCTGTTCTCTGCTCTTGGCTCTGATCCGTTCAGCCGGACCAACAGGATTTCAGGTTGAACCTCATTCATCTGAGCAGACTCCTGCACACCAAAAGCTTCATGGGGATTTATTTTGAAAGGATTTCTGTGCAAGAAGCTGCTCCAGCTGCTCCAGCTGCAGAAAGAGACTTTTGTTATTAAACTTTGCGTTTTTATGCCTGATTTTAGTTTTTTTTGCATCTTTCTAACATTTTATTCTTTTTCATCTTTAGTTTCAGATTTCTTTGATCTGTTTTGAGACCAGACATTTAAAATGAATCCTGATTTCTGCATATAAAATCAGCTGATTGAGTCTGATTTAAACATTAATGTGACTTTCTGCTGGTTTAGAGAATTCAGGTCAGTCATTCAGTTTGATTCCATTTCCTGGGATTTTATCCTTTTAGCCACATTCAGGTTCTGATGACTTGGTCTGGCCTGAGGCAGGCCTCGGGTCGGTTCTGTAGGAGGTTGGCCTGTTTCTTCTTTCTGCTCCTGATCTGAAAGCTGAGTTTGTTTTCAGGTTTCAGCTGAGGAGTTGACAGGAAACGATGATTACATCGAGCTCTCCTTCAGCGCCAGGAAGCTGGACGATAAGGTAAAAGTTCTGACACAAATACATAACCGAGCCCAAAACCCGTAAAAATCTAAATCTAAATCTGCTCAGGTTATTTAAAAAGAACCAGGTCCCAATAAAACCCGAATCAAAGCAACAGTCTTCTTCAGAACCGGTCCAGATTTAAGCCACTGTAATCAGATCCAGAAGATTATTAGTCTATATCACTCCAGATGTTATACAGCTCCAGCATCCTTTCCATGTGTTAGTCTGGTCTCTGAGCTCTCCTGTGTTTTTATTCAGGACTTCTTCAGTAAATCGGATCCATTCCTGGAGATCTACAGAGTAAACGATGATGCTACGATGCAGCTGGTCTACAGAACCGAGGTATCGATCCTGGAGGGTTACATCAGGATGTCTCCGTTAGAATAAGGCTTCAAAACTTTATTTAAAATGGTTTTATAATAACATAAACCTATAATAAGAAAGCAGAAAAAGTTTTAGGTCCGCTTTAATTATTTTATTTTCACTTCAGATAAATTTTCAGTTTGGCTGAAATGTGATTGAATGACATCAATCAGAACATAGTTCTGTGTCTGAAACGGGTCGATGTGGACCCAGCTGGTCCTCCTCCTCTGTGAGAAACTTTTACCTAAAGAACAAACAGAATTCACTACAGGAAAAACTTTATTCACGTGTTCAACTAAGGAGGAACCAGGAAGTCTGACGGGTTCCATCTGTCTCCTTCAGACCGTCATGAATAACCTCAATCCGGTCTGGAAAACCTTCAAAGTTTCACTCAACTCGCTCTGCAGTGGAGACCATGAACGCAAGCTGCAGGTACACACACACACACACACACACACACACACACACACACACACACAGTAGTATAGGACACTCATTAAAGCCATACTATGCATCTTTATCATATTTTTAAATCATTTTCTTGAGTCAGTATGTGCTAAAATGACCCTTTACAGGGTTAAAGAAATGTCCCTCAGAACCCCACCATCCTCTGTGGCCAGAATACTGCACTTGCAACTTCAGAGTGCCGGTCCGGTCCCTGTTGGAATTAGTAAAGTGGAGCTGACATGCCTGGCGCTGCAGTCTGCTTCCTGCATGTTTTAGATTGTGAACACAGCTGATTTGTTTGATTTAGTGATGAACCGCTCCTGTAGACACTAATGAAGGCTGAGGAGACATTTCAGCAGTTAGATTAAGGTGTTAAAAAGACGAACACACAGCGAGGTAATAAGTTTCACTTTCACTGGACACTAGGGGGTGCTAAAAGCAAGCCAAAACTGCCAAGTGTGCCTTTAAGTGTCAGCGTCTCTCTTGTAAGATAACGAGATCAGTTGTTTCTCTTTAATACAACAATTTTTATACAGTAAGGTGAAAAAGTATTTGCCTCTTTAAATATTTCTTCTGTCACCCTTAAAAGTTTCAAATCAGCACGCACATTTTAATATCAAAGACAACCTGAGTTAATGATGATTCATTTCTAATGAGAACAAACCTTTCCAAACCAACCTGGTAATATGTAAGAATGTAAATGCCCACCATGACAAATCTAAATATCTGTGAAGGTGAGTTCAGGCATACAGCCAGGCCTGTTTACTACCAAACCTGTAGAATTACAAAATCACTTGGTAGAACATTTCTGACAACACGAGGAAGGCTAAAAGATCTCAAAATGCAACATATCCTGTCCTGTTCTAAAGAGATTCAAGACCTAAAGAATCCAGAACATATGCAGGTCTCACTTTATTACATTTAAGGTCAGAGGTCATTATGAACAATCGGACGGAGACGGGGCAAAAATGATCATCCATGGGAGAGTTCCAAAACCTCTGCTGACTCCTGAAATGATAAAAGTTATTCAGCGACCAGTTTCATTGACTGAATAGTTACATATGCAGTTAGGACTTTTTGCTGACAGAGAGGAAAGGAACACAAGAAGTTTTTGTTGAAGCTTCCTGTTTGTTTTCTGCAGAATCGGCTCAAAAGTGCAGAGTCCATGTCCGGTTTTATCTCTGCCGTCTCTTTTCCTAAAGAGAGATGTTCTTCTGGCAGACTGTGACTACAATTTCTGTGTTCTCACCTTTGAAATGTTTTCTTTTAAAAATAAATTCTTGGTAAATCTTCTCATCATACCCTTGGTAGATTGTTTTCCAACCACACATCACAAAGGCCCGTCTCACATTTACCACAAAACATTTTTTGGGAAAATATTCTGTAGACTCATGATGAGACAAAAGTGGAGCTTTCCAGAAGGTGTGTGTACCTTCGTGATCCAGCCGTCATTAAGTCAGCATACTCCCTAAAGATCAACGCACACACGCACACACACACACGCACACACACACACACACACACACACACACACACACACACACACACACACACACACACACACACACACACACACACACACACACACACACACACACACACACACACACACACACACACACACAGAGTCTCTGGTATCAGTCGATGATGTTGAGGCTCCAGTCTAAATCTGGCAATCTGGTTGGCTGCTGCAGGTCAAACTTGTTTCACCTCCCCCAAACTTTCCTATGCTTGCAAGTCACGCACGCACACACTTTTTTCATATGCACAACTTGACAGATGAACATACACATCCTCAATCATCCCAGGGTTGGGAGTTCGAGTCCCTGACAGGTTTAGATCATTGTTGACATCCTGTGAATCCATGAGAAGCAGAGAACTAAAAATAGATGGGGTTGGAAGCTGGGATTGAACCAACAACCCTTCCTAAAATCAGCAACTTTTCAGACAGAAACTCCACAATCACTTTTATTTAGTTAATATTACTCACATTAGTAAGAATCAGTTTTAGATTTTATTTGTGTTTTTATTTATTTGAAAAAAATAATCATTTCTTTAAAAAACATTTTCTTTCTAATTTTTTTGGGTTTATTATTTTCTAACAGGAGATAAAATCTGTGATGTATTTTATATTTAGAGAAACCAACCTACTTCTTTTTGGGTTCCACTTTTGTTTAACCCCGCCCACAAGTTGGTTTGTTTGCTAGCATTAGCATTAGCACTACAGAGGATTTAAACTTGTCAGAACTGTTGGTTCAGATCGCCCCACCGATGACGTTTCCCAGATTTATGGTTTTTCTGAACTCAGCCAGATGCCAATGTCTTGTATTCTTGATGTATGTGTGTGTGTGTGTGTGTGTGTGTGTGTGTGTGTGTGTGTGTGTGTGGCTGTGTGTGTGTGTAGGGAGGGATGGGGTTGGCTGGGAGGGGTGGGTACTGAGGGTTTTGTGGGGTTATTTGAATCTGTACTGCAATTTGAGCTGCATTCAAGTATGAAAAGTGCATTATAAATAAAATTTGATTGATTGATTGTAAATTTGAGTTCTGGAGGAGAACAGGGTGGTTTTACTGAGCACAGATGATTTGTTGTGCAGCTAGCCTGGCGAGCTAATGTAGCTGGCAAGCTAACCATTAATATGTAAGCGCTAGCCAGCCACAACAGCTCACTAATCTAGCTGACTTCCTGCTTTAGTGTGATTAAGAATGCTCTAAGATCTTTACAGGTCTGTGTGTCATCAGAGTAGATGTGATTATCAACATGATGGTTCTAATTCAAAGGAAACATGTAAATAGAAAACAGAGAAGGACCAAGATCTGGACCCTGAGGTCATCCATGACACTGCAGAACTGCTCAAGAGGAGTTCAGTTTCTGTCTCAGAGCTAAATGAACCAAGTCTGACTTGGGAGTTCGATGAAGAGAACATGGAAGAGAACAAGGGCAGCAATAGCTCAGGAAGTAGAGCAGGTTGTCCAGTAATCGGAAGGTTGTAGGTTCAATCCCGGTTCCTGCCAGAGAATACTGCTGTTGTGTGCTTGGGCAAGACACTTAACCTGCCTTCCCTGCTGGTGGTGGTCGGAGGGACCGGTAGTGTGTGTGCTTAGTAGTCTCACCTCTGTCAGTGTGCCCCAGGGCAGCTGTGGCTACATTGTAGCTCATCACCACCAGAATGGGTGGATGACTGAGTGTGTTGTGAAGCGCCTTGGGGGGTTGTAGAACCCTAAGAAGGCGCTATACAAATACAGGCCATTTACCATGATGGTTCAGGTTAGTGGTAGAGGTGGTCTTCTCCATCAGCAGTGGGTCACTGTAAAACCAGACCAGTGATGTTAATTAGAACCGAAGGTACAGTTCTGGTCCTGGTGGGTGACATGGGTCCAAACACAATGAGAGTTACAAGGATCTTTTAGAAATAATGACTGTGGTTCTCCTCATGCTGCTGGGGGAACTTTAATGATGCTCATCTCTGAAAATGATGATGTTCTGGATCAGATGTTCCTTCTGACGAGGATCACCTGGAACCCAGTCCAGTCCTGGATGGTCCAGGTAAAATGGCCTCTAGGTAATCAAATCTGACAGACCCTCTGAGCCAGAAAATCCTCCTGATTTCAGACGTAGCTGCTAATCTGACAGGATGAAGCTGTGAGTGTGACGGCTCATTAGAGACCTCAGGGTGTCCCCTCTCAGAAAGACCAGCGGGACTCCTCGTCTTCTTCTAATCCTGAAGAGGGGAGTTTGTACTGCCATCTTCATCACTGCTGCTGCTTACTTTAATGAGCAGGAAGACACACACACACACACACGCACACGCACACACACACACACACACACACAACACACACACACACAGCTTCTGACAGTGTTGTTTTCATTAACGACGATGACTAAATTTCATTGACGCCCCTTTTTCTCATAACAAAAATGAGATGCTGACAAGCTGAAAATAGCTCTTTGGTGACTAAAACATGACGAGACGTGTGTGAGTTTTCGTTGACGAGATGAGAATTATGCTCAAAATGTAAATTTCTGCCTGTCTGCTCAACAGATCTGTGCACTGAGAAGAGCGCTTCCCTGCTGTAGGAATGCGTATCACTCAAACAGCCGCTGATTGAGGAAAAAAACAGAAATATGAGCGACGAGGCTACTTTTTTTTAACTTTTAAGTATATTCGTAATATTAACAAATTTTTATCTGTGTTTCCTAAAATTACTTTTTAACGAATGTTTTAAAGTCAGGGTGCAGGATGCATGAAGCATCCAGAATGCTGCCTGTGTGTGTTCCTGTTTACCCCCCCCCAATCTGTTTTTCACAACTCCTGACAAACTGTCCCGGGTTCAGCCATCCTTCTCATTTATTCATTTCTAGTCTGTCCCACTGGCCCAGTGCTGCCCGTCCGTTCTGCTCTCTGGTTCTGGAGGGACAACAGAACTTGTGGTCGTATGTTTTAACAGGAATCAGACTCTTCATGTTTACTTCAAGTCACCCTGAAGCTCAGATTTCCTATTCTGGATTCTTCTGGTTCAAACTCATAAGGGACCAACAGAATCCTAGTCTGGTCTAAAACCAGGGTCCAGTCTAGTCTGAGGATCCAGGTCCAGGATTACAGGTCTGTCCCCTACAGAGCAGAACATCATGAACCATTTATGGAATCTGGAAGAGGTTCAGAGTTTAAAGGACCAGGGAGCAGGTCAGATTCAAAGTGTAAATGTGGATCAGATGGATCACTGTTCTAGATCTTTGTTAGAGGAAACTGTTTTGTCCAGAACCAAAGAGGATGAGGAGTATCTAGAGTAGTGGCAGCACCAGGTCCAAAACCTTGTGTTCTGGATCTGGGTTTCCTATACTCTGGATCAGGGTTCTGGTGTTCTGATCTCTGAGTTCTACTTCCTGTCCCCAGTGCACCGTGTGGGACTGGGACTCCAACGGGAAGCACGACTACATCGGAGAGTTTGAGGCTTCGTTCAAAGAGATGAGAGGAGCCATCGATGGTCGACAGGTGAGTCTCTGACAGGTACCAGAGCCACAAAACCTGAACAGGACTGGGACTCCAGGTCCTGCTGACTCAGCTCTGAGCTTGTCCAGTAGAGGGTCTAGTACAGTGGTTTCCAAACTTTCTAGCTTTAGACCCACAAAATAGCAAGACACGCGACTGACAAAATCTGATTTAACAACACAAAAATACTTTAAAAGCTCAATAATTCAGCTCATATTCACTATTATTCATTTATGACAATTTAGATGAGTTTTTGTAACAATCCATCCATCCATCCATCCATCCATCCATCCATCCATCCATCCATCCATCCATCCATCCATCCATCCATCCATCCATCCATCCATCCATCCTCTTCCGCTTATCGGGAGTCGGGTTACGGGGGCAGTAGCCTAATGAGGGAGGCCCAGTCTTCTCTCTCCCTAGCCACTTGGGCCAGCTCTTCCGGGGGAATCCCTCCAGCGTGTCCTGGGTCTTCCTTTAGGTCTCCTCCTAGTTGGAAGTGCCTAGAAAACCTCACCTGGGAGGCGTCCAGGAGGCATCCTGACCAGATGCCTGAGCCACTTCAACTGGCTCCTCTCAATGTGGAGGAGCAGCAGATCTACTCCGAGCCCCTCCCGGATGACCAAGCTTCTCACCCTATCTCTAAGGGAGAGCCCAGACACCCCACGGAGAAAACTCATTTCAGCTGCTTGTATCCGCTTGTATTGTTGTTTCGGTCACTACCCAAAGCTCGTTACTACAGGTGAGGGTAGGAGCGTAGATTAAGCGGTAAATCGGGGAATCTTGCCCCAAAAATTTTAACAATTATGCTAGAAATATAGCTTCAGCACCAATTGTTTTTCAATTTGATTTTGATTTCTGGAAACCATCTCAAGACCCCTCTTGATGACCCAAAGGAGGGTCCTCCTGACCCCAAATTTGGGAACAACTGGACTAGCAGGCTGAAGCAGATTTCCTCCTTTAACTCTGCTAGTGACTAAAAATAGAAATCAAATAAATAAATAAAACATGTTTACAGAATTTTAGTCATACTTGACTCCTCTGGACTCGTGTTGATTGTGTTTCTGTAACATCAACGAGTCGGGTCCATTTCAGGTACAACAGCTCATCAGGTTCTTGGTTCTGAGACTAAATGAAAATGTTTTTACTTCATGATGGAAACAAAGAAAAAAAAAAGCTATTTGGAGTCTCTGATAGAATCTGTTCAGCCGTTTGACCCGAGTTAACCTTCACCTGAACCCGGCAGGTTAACGAGCTAATCACCATCAACTGCTGCAGGTTTCCATCAAAGGTCCAATTAACCGCTGACCTACTTTGAATTCTTCGCTCGGAGGCAAATTTAAAGAGTTTATTTAGACAGACGTGTGATGGGACTACCGGGGCTAATAAAGACAAATCTGTCAAAAAATAAATGAATAAAAGAGGATATGAGACGCTGCTAATTAAAACGTTCCCTGAATGTCAGTTAGAGCCTTTCTGCCTCCGGATGCTTTCATGTTCCTCAGGGGATAAAAACAGGAGAATTCCTGAAGAGGATCATTAACGTCTCCTGTGGAGGATAGATTCCAAATTCAGTCTGATTTCCATGTTTATGGAGAGCTCAGAGTGTCCAGATCAAGCAGATCATCACAACTCGATTGTTTCTGTGGAGCTGAGCAGAAAAACATCACTGAAGGGAATTCTTCCATCAGAACTGAGTCCAGTCCCACTAGGAACCCCTCCACCTCCTGGCCATTTATTTATTAGGCTCCTTCCTCAGCTGACCAGGCACAGGAGACACGGAAACCAGGAATCCGTCAGCACTGAAGACTCCAGAGAGCTTCCTGCTCCTCGGTCCGTTTATCCTGACACACCGAGTTCCTCACGGACTCCTGTGATTGAGTCCTCAGAGACCTCCCTCAGACAGCCAGGATTTCCCTTAGGGTGTGTGTGTGTGTGACACATCTTATTACACTGACACAATTCATTCTTCACAATTTGGCCTTTTAGTTTCAAAATAAGAGCGTAAACTCAAAAAGATACTAACAGGTAAAAAAGTATGAAGCACATATGAGGTCATGGGACATGGGAGAAATTAAAATCAGATTGACTCAAAAACTCAGTTACTAGAAAACATCCAAAAACAAGATTTAAGTTATTTAGTCAACATCTAAGGAAACATAAAACATCACTGTAGAAACTAGCAAGCCATCCCCAGAGGCTGATAAACAAGCAAGCTGAACACAGAAACGTTCTGATCCAGATGTGAGAAGCAGAGATCTAACTGAACTCTCACAGAAGTAAGATCAGTCTGTTGGTCACTGAAACAACCTGAAACTGACCAAAGTAAAGGTACCGTAGTCATAAAGGTCTGTTTGGCAGGGGCGGGCTAGCCATAGGTGGGGTTCTGGAGAATCCCAGAACAGCTGGCCTGCTTATTGTCCAAGTCCATCCCTGCTGATTTGTATCAGGGTGTGTACCACTCTGAACACAGACCACAGAAGGCTGATGACACAGTTATCTGAGGAGACAGGAGGTTAGAAAGACTATTACTGACCAGCATGTTGAGGGAAAAGGCTAGAAGACCACGTCCAAGCAGCTTAAGGCTAGAAGACCATGTCCAAGCAGTTAAAGGATAGAAGACCATGTCCAAGCAGCTAAAGGATAGAAGACTATGTCCAAGCAGCTAAAGGATGGAAGACCACGTTCAAGCAGCTTAAGGCTAGAAGACCATGTTCAAGCAGCTTAAGGCTAGAAGACCATATTCAAGCAGCTTAAGGCTAGAAGACCATGTTCAAGCAGCTTAAGGCTAGAAGACCATGTTCAAGCAGCTTAAGGCTAGAAGACCATATTCAAGCAGCTTAAGGCTAGAAGACCATATTCAAGCAGCTTAAGGCTAGAAGACCATATTCAAGCAGCTTAAGGCTAGAAGACCATGTCCAACAGCTTAAGGCTAGAAGACCATATTCAAGCAGCTTAAGGCTAGAAGACCATGTTCAAGCAGCTTAAGGCTAGAAGACCATGTCCAACAGCTTAAGGCTAGAAGACCATGTCCAACAGCTTAAGGCTAGAAGACCACGTCCAAGCAGCTTAAGGCTAGAAGACCACGTCCAAGCAGCTTAAGGCTAGAAGACCATGTCCAACAGCTTAAGGCTAGAAGACCACATCCAACAGCTTAAGGCTAGAAGACCACATCTAACAGCTTAAGGCTAGAA